>VZUI01039770.1:0-65573 GCA_013401135.1 Cettia cetti
AAACTCCATCTCAAGGGTGTCTGGAAATCTGTAACCTCCAGGGAGAGGGACAGAGAGAGGGAGAGAGAGAGAGAGAGAGAGAGAGAGAGAGAGAGAGAGAGAGAAATGGGTGATGCCTAAACTGCATTAGCTCACATGAGATGTTGAAACAGCACAGATATTAAGCTGAGGATAGGTGTGACATTCAAAGCAATCAGCCAGCAAAAGAGCACCTGCAGCACTGCACTCTGTTTGAACTGCACCAAGGACTCCCAGTCCAGCCTACAGGGGAGGTCCATAGGATGCGTGGTTCAGCACACCTAGAAAGCACACCAGGACCGCAGGCCTCATCCTAGCAACCCAACAACACATGGCAAGAGAGGAAAAAAATAAACCAGATAAAACCCCCTCCCCCTCTGTTAGAGCAGGGCTAACAGCCTGCCAGTCCCAGGTGGCAGCCCCAGGGCTGCACCATGCCAGGAGAAGAGAGTGACTGAGGAAAGGAGGGAGACGTCACTCTGAAGAACTCATCCTGAGTGGTTGCCTTCTTCACTTCCACTGGAGGGTCCTACACTTCACTGGAGATCTGATTCTGGTAAATCCCATGAATGCATTAGTTATTCCACATGCAGTAACAGGAGGAGGGAGTGTGGTAATGACAGGAGGTCCCCCTTAGGCTGAAATTTGCATCTTCAACAGCAAAGGAGGAAGACACGAAAATGAGCAAGGTTAGGGTCCCAAATTGTTTTGTGTCCCCTTCCTCCAGCCTGACAGCTGGAGCATGTAATCACCTGACTACACCCAATGCACTAAAAATTTCCAGCCGAATCTGAGGCAGGGCCTCCCTGGAAAGTCATCAACTGTGCAGAGGAACCCACAGTGACCAGAAAAGGGCGAGCCCAAAGTGGGCAGCAGAAAGCAACACCAGCTCACAAGCAGTGAGTTCCTCTCTCCAAAGAAAGCTCATCTCATCTTGCACCTTCAACAGCTTGGATGGAGTCTGATTCTTGGGTGTCTCTCTACCCTAAGAAAAGATTAAGGAAACAAATTCATAGGGAAAGATACCCCTGCCATCTGCATCTTGGAAATGCCCTCTGGAACTGAGAATAGGAAGATCCCTCACCCTGCATGCTCCTGGGAGAATGGTGCAAGCTCCAGCAGCTGTCAGCACTGCCCTGTTTCATCCCTGTCCTCTCGACACAGATCTAGACCTGCCCTTCACCACCCACTTCCCCCATGTGCTTTGTCCCAGAGGGATGAACTCACCTCCAGCATCAGTGAATTCCTCAGAAGAAGTCCAATACATAGTTTAAATTTTACCAAGCCCTGCCAGAGGCCTTGGAGTAAAATGCAGAAGCAGGAACATTTTCTCAAATAGAAAATGGAGATTCAGAGTGATGCAACAGGGTCTCTAAAGAAGTGCAAGCTTTGCTGAAGTAATGTAACCCCAATATGCACGTTACTTCCCTCATTCCCTTTTCTCTGAAAAAAATGGAAAAATACCCCAACAGCACACACAATAAATCAAAGATGAAAAAATTGGCCATGGCCATGGTTCAGTAATAGATATGCTGTGCTCAGCCCTGTGTTCCCTTACAGCTCTCAGAAGCAGAGAGCAAAGTTAAGAATCGAGTTACTGCAGTTACAAAGAAATTTAAGGTTTCCAAATCTGACTTACTGTGAATTGAAACAGAACTTCAAAATGCTGAAATTCTCCACAAAAACAATACTAAAACAATCACTTGGAGTCCACTGGAAGAGCAATTATATTGCTACTGTATTTCTTACAATGGAATTATACTTTAAAATTCTAGACAGAAACTTACTTCAAAACAAAGACTGTAAAACAATGAATTGTTAACACTCTCAGAAAAATCCTCCATCTCTTTTTTCTGTTGCTTTTTTTACAACACTGATCTGGTTTTGTAGAAGATTTTAGTGTTGATGACGCCAGATATTGGAATATGATTCCATCAACGTGTCCTAGCCGGGAAATACCAAAGCTGGGGTTGCCAAAGCAACATAATTAACTTGATCACGGTACATACACTGTATGCCACTTCCCAAATGGTCCTTTAACAGCCAGCTAAATCCTTGACTTGAATGGTGCATCTGAATGAATTTCTCCTCTGAGTTCCTCAAGAACACAGAGCAAAAGGAGAAGTTGTCAAAATTACTAAAAGCCAAGTACCACTCTGCTCCCTGGCCAATGGTCCCCTGGGCTTGAAGAGGTCAAGGAGCAGTTCCTAAGCCTACTCCCACAACTGTGAACTGCAGCAATCACAGAAACACAAGACCCTCTTGCGTTTTGTAAAGATTCACTTTTAATTCACCGGTACCAAACTTAAGAGGTTTGATTCTTTTATGGCATTATCAGTAAAGTTATTACCACTCAGGCAGGGAGGCCTGAATGCTGGTGCTAAACCTTGACCCCGGGCCACAAACTTCAAAACCTGAATATGCTGTCACTAACTCAATGTGCACAATGTATCAAAAATAAGGATCTGTCTGTTCATTTGGACAAAAAAAAAAAAAAAAAAAAAGAAAAGTTAGAAACAGAAAAAAAAAATTGAGTGATGGGCTTTCAGCCTGTCATCAGACCACTGTGACCTCAATTTTTGAGAAATAAAGTCAAAAATCTATTCTTATCTTCAGAGATTCAAGATGTATTTATGTGTCAAACTTTCTCCCCCTTGTCCTTAGCCTTTGGGAAGCACACTGAAAATTGTATCAAAGCCTGAAAACCCTGCCATCCCATTCGCATTCACCTTTGACCCAGGATACCTACAGCTCTCACCATCTCCTCAGTTCATCCTCACCATGAGGCAAAGGCGGCAGGTCTGGGAGCAAACTGCTCAGGATGAAATAAAGGCCACTTTGCATAGCAAAATCGTGCTGCCCTACTCAAATTCTGAAGGCCAAAAAACTTTTCTTTGGCAGTTTTCTGCTTCTTTTGTATCTGTGAAGGATACTTTACCATCGTCTTCGTCTCCTTACATACAAATATTTGATTATTCTCTTTGAAATGTCTCTAACATCTACAGGCATAGGATGCTGAATGCAAACACTGATTGATTCTTTCTTAGCCATCAAATGTGCTTACACAGCAACTACACACAGCAAACGTACACAAATCTCACATTTCACGTTTTAAAATATGAACATGCTGTGGTGGCTTTTTTTTACTCAAACATAATGAATGAGCTTAAATATTAGAACTTGAAATTATTAAGTAAATCATGGCACCTGTAAAGCTTTTATTTGCATAACATTAATTCATGATGGCATGTAAAACAAATTCATCACTCTCACTATATTGTAGTCTGATTTATGTTAGAATTGGAAAAAATAAAAATCTTGAGCACAAAATTATGTTGACAAGATGTACGTGCTCTTTGAAGCACAAGATTTTTTTTCTGAAGCATCAAAACAACTAAATTATGGGAAAGAGGGCTGGGAGAAAACATCTTTAAAAATGAGTAACATACTAGCGTCACACATACACACTCTACAGTTATTAATGTCAAGCATGGTGAAGATACTCTAGAAAATCATTACCATTCATAGCTACTAACAGCCATTAAATTTCAATCAATTCAACTTAACACAAGTGTACTTCAGCAGCCCTTACAGTTCCTTATAGAGGTGGCTCAGAAAGTCCTGTCTGACTTATTGCATTGTCCACCGCACAAAGGGGCATTGCTGAGCATTGCTGTGAAAAGGAGCGATCTCGGTGTTGGCAACTGATGCTCTTTTAACACCGCTGCAATCAACAGACCTTGCTTTTAAAGACGGTGTGATAAAAGGGCTCTAATAGAGCTCCTCAGGTCAGCATGGAGGGGAGCAATAAACTGATTCTGGCTAGGAATGCCACTTTCCAAGCTGAAAAAAATGGTGAGACGAATTTCAATGAATTTTAGCGACCAAATCAAACTGCTTAACAAAATCTCCAGATAATCTTCTTGTTTGAATATAATAACTAAATATACAGGACATTTAAACAAAACCGGATTTAATTTGCACAAACTGGATATTTAAAGCTCCTAGTGATGAATATAAGCCACAACACTGTAATATTACAGCATCTCCACTATTCTGAATTGCATTTGTAACACGGGAAGTTTTTCCACTGCCATTGCAGGAATTAAGCAGCTGACCACCCCTTGCAGATTCTGGGAAGAACCAGCTGGTCCCCTACTGGGGGTGTTTGCCACCTCATGGTGGAGGTGAGGGACTGTGACCACAGGGTGCTCATCTCAGGGGCTGGACCCACGCTGGCTTCCGTTGGGCACCGGAGCATCCCAGAGAAGGTGTCTTCCTCTGGAGATATTCAGTTTCATCTGAATGAGTTATCTACACTAAAACCCTACATTTTACAAGGGATAGACGGCTTCTTATTACTATTCCACTTCCCCCACCCAGAAGCCCGGATTTTTTCCATTAGGGTTCATTCTGCTGGGCACAAAGTCCTCTATCTAGATTTACAGGAGTTTAAGCTTGCAAGTGTCTACTCCTACAGAACAGAGAGTCACTCCATGCACAGAAAAACAGATGCAGTCACAGATGTGCCATCCCTGTACCTGAAATTACAAGCTCAAGTCCAGAGTCCCTTTTGTGGCTTTTAGATCATTCCTTAAAAGCATCAGGATTGATGCTATTATTAATTAGGAGAGTATTTGGGACTATTCTACAGAACTTTTATGGTTTTGCTTCCCCTGAGATTCAGACTTAGCATTTAACACAGGGTAGCAGTAAAATTCTTTAGACTCAAGAAACATCCAAGTAATTTCTCAGGCAGATCTATGCTTCATTTTAACTCATTTCCCTACACTTACAAGCTGCACTAAATGAAATGAAATTAATGTTAAAAGGGGCGTTTATTGAAAAATCTTCCAGTGACAGGTTCAAAAAGTGCCAGAGTTCAAGTAAATCGTTCCATGGAAAATGTTAGCAAAGCTTAATCATACTGGAAGCCACATTTAATTACAGCTTTTTAAGTCCATCTGGGAAAAAAGAAGCGACTTAAATATGTCACCTGAGATGATCTAGATACTGAAACTATTTGTAAGTTAACAAAAGCATTTGCATCACAAAACGCTCTGGGGCAGCACCACGGCAAAGCAGATGTGTAATGAACAAGGATCACAGCACCAAAACAATCAGGACTGTAAATAACTACTACTAATCTACGATCATTTAAATTTGGATTTAATTGCTAGGCAGCAAATACATTTAATTCTTGAAGAGGTAAATGCTCTGCGGAATACACACTTAAAGGTATTTAGTGACAGAAGCACCACAGTCAAGAATCCAAATGTCAGGAAGGCAAAGAAAAGCCAAGGAGCAGAGCTGGGGCTGCCATGAGTTCACAACTTTAAACAAACTTTTCCCTGGAAGAGAATTAATAATGTGGCCATCCCCACTGTACGTACTGTAACTGCTGCAGGAGTGACACAATGAGGCACATGGGAGGCAAGAGGGTAGTGACTATAGAACAAAATTCAATCTAGTGGCTAATGAATAAAAAGTTCCTTTTATTTCTCAGTTGTTTTTGGTTCATTAAATTTTCCACAGATTTGCAGAGAAGAAAACGTGATCAATAAACCTTGACAAAAGTGAACATGTGAAAAAGGCGAGAGAAAGGCACAGGAAGATAAAAGTGATATCCTGATCACAGATTTCAGAGGCAGATGACCAGAGCTCTGGGCTGCTGAATAATCTGAATAGACCATCATTTCTTTACAGCCTTTTACTTTCTTTTCCCTGACTGTTGGAACTCTTCATTCAATACAATAGTAAATGCACTAAAACTTTTTTTCTTATGCTAATGGTCGAAATCGGGCGCTCACAGTTAAAACACACTTCCCACCAACTTGTTTTCTTAAAAAAAAAAAAAAATTAACCTATTCAAGTTAAACTAAAATGTCAAAGACAGCTTAAGGCTTACTCTCACCATTCCTCAAAATTAATGGTTTTCTCCCCAGCAGATACAAAAAGAAAAGACTTGAATAAGGATAAAGCTGCAAGACTCTTTTCATATGAAAAAGAACACTTAGAAAGTAAAAAGAAATACATCCAGTACAAAGATCCTGGTATCTACAGTTCTAATTTGTATTGTTTCCTCTTAGAATATTTATAATTGCAGAAAGGTGACAGCCAATCACAAATAATTGTGAAACGATGAGAAAAGATTCACCAATGACTAATGTATTTGGGCACTCATGCCCATGACAGTATCAGAAACGCTTCCACTCATTACAATAGGAGCTCAAGGAAGCCTACTTTCTATTTTTTTCTAATTTGGGTGACCACTTTCTAATTTGGGTGACCACTTTCAGGCACTGAGGCCTTTTCTTGCTGTGGTACTGAATACTCACAAATCATAAACAATTTTTACAGCTCTGACCTTCTGAATTAAAGGACAATTTTCCTATTCCCTTTGTGCAACACATTTCAGCTTTAGTATATTTGGATCCACTTTGTTTATGGCTCACTTTGTTTATAAGAAGTTAAAGGGTATGGGGTGTGGTTTTACAGTTGCCAAGAGTGAATGAAGAAAAGTTCTGTGGCCTCTTCTGGACTACACACATCTAGTATGTATTCACTCCCAACTGGAACTGGTCCGTAGAAAATTTGACCTCATTATCCACTATTTCCATTCCAGTCACTTGTTCACAAGGGAAACCTGCAATTTTGCCTCCTGAACTATCAAGATTACCATGCAAGATGCAATTCTCATTCCTTTTACACCAAACACCAGTCAGTTTCTAGAAGATGCATATACATGGGACCTGATGTATACACAGGTCACGAATTGTGCATATCCCATGCACACACACAAATGTGTGTACATATATGTAGATATGCACAGGCACACAAGTATTATCTGCCTTTCTTTCACAATGCCTTCTTGCGGTCATTCATAAAAGGATTCATTCTTTGCTGTTGTTTTATTTAGCGTTGTATTAATTAATTCCCAAATGCCTACTGTTGTTTTGGTTTTCTTTAAAAGGGTCCTGGCAACAGAGCTGAAGCAAACCCTAAATACCACTTAATGTTTTGTGGCAAGTTGTCCAAATGTGCAACTGTTTAAAATATTTACCCAGGTACATAAGGGGGTTGTGCAGCTCTCAAACTGGAATCTTTCCCATCAGTAAGAAAGCGGACAAAAAGCAGAGACCGCTTAACCTCAATGCCTTAGCAGCAAGTGAGAAGTGCAAATATTGCATTTCTATAAAGCCCTAGAAGCTTCATAGAAATTGAGTGGCAACTAATTAGTTCGACGCTATAGTCACATCTACTGTTTCTAAGTAGCTTCTTTGAAAAAACTCACTGCCCTGAAATCCTTAGGCAGATTATTAAGTGGAGGCTTTGTGATGGGGCAATAGATAGGTGTTTGCTCCACAAATACATACAGATTTTGGTGACTGCCTACTGAATCCACTGCCTCCACTAATCTGCACTGGAAACTTCACTATGAACAGAGCACTTCTCAGAGTACAAAAGCATGAAGTATCTGTGTACCTTTCAGACTACAGGGCAAACAACTGGCTTACAGTAGGCCACCAAAACCAGGGGCAGGCAGTTAACCAAGTGTCTTCTGTACTTGCAAACGGAGAATGAGAATAATGCAACTGCTATTAATCATATGCTCTACCCTACCCTTACATAAAAAAAAAAAAAAGATGGGTCCAGAGGACTGAGAAATTCAAACTCAATAGAAAGAAAGTATCAAGATAATGAAAAACATTTTTTTCAAGTCAGACAAAACTGCAGTGATCACGTAACCCTTTCTGTATACAGCCGTATACAGTCCCAGAGCCTGTGCAGCTTCTATACAACTGTGCCACTGAAAGGGAAGTTGTGGTATAAACTTGTAGGATCATTAGACTCACAGAAAACATAATAAAAAATGGTTCTTTGACACAGAGATTCAAACTGGTTTTCAAAACAATAAAAAAATATTGCTTATTATATATATATGCAGCCAGAAGGCTGTCTTTTCTAAATGTGACTTCAGTGTGACATTTGGGAATGCAAGCTGCTATGTGTTGGATGTCTGAGGTCAAGTTCTGTTCTCTTTTATTCAAGTATAACCTGGAGCAGCTTCAATGAAATTATGCTAGATTTATATTGACATATGCATCTAGTTCAAATTCTTCTATGGCTCTAATTTTTCCTCTAATTGAATGACCTAACACAAATAGTATTTGTCCATCTGTATACATCCCCTTTGACACACTGGAGGAAAAAAAAAAAGACATTGAAAGGAAGTTGGAAACAGTCCTCGAGATCTGTTTTCCTTTGAAGAACAGCAGTTGCATTTCTGGGCACTTCAAAGTCACATACTTTAAGCAATAACAACATTTGAGATGAAGTGAATCTTACCTCAACTTGCTTTAAAGATCAACACTTTCACAAACACACACCAGAGGTTGGATATACACATACCTATAGATTAACAAGTTCATCTTCAGTGAATCAGGCACTTTACAGTGCTACAGACAGGTCATGCTTCCAATCAAATGACAAACTTCCAAGAGTTGTTTGCAGTGGAAAAGCCATAATGAATTTCATTGGCTCCTTAAAAGTTGTCAGTTTTGCAATAACATTCAATATGACATTTTTATTGCAATTTAAAGTTTGACAGGTGTCAACATTTCATGACTTTTCAGCCAAAATTCAAATTTTAATATACACCCATCAGAAAAGTTGCACCAAACTGCAGTTGCTGCTGTGCAGCAATTATCACGCAATTCAAACATCCCAGCAGCATAATCGTTTATTTAGCAAGATTCTCTTTTCCAGGTAAATGTAGTTACTTCTCTAATGAAGTTGATTTTATTCGGTTTAGAACTTAAAAAAAAACCCAAACCAAAAAGACCTCCAAAGTTTTTCTTAAAGCAAGGTAGCTAGAACAAGCAGATAAAATCAGCAAGTCTTATAACAAATCAGTCTATTCCACTTGTGTGTATTTTGAATTTCATGGCTTATTTACTTAACTTTTTTGGCACCAACTCCACAGCACATGCCAATACATTATTTGTTTAAATGCTGTTTTATGCACATGCTAGTAACGCTTCCTTTCAAATTCTTGTACAACCCAAAGCGCCCCAGTTGGGGGGAAAAAAAAAAAAAAGAAAGAAAGAAAAAAAGACGAGGATTGGTAGGGGATAGACAAGGTTTTACAACTAGTGCCTTTATCTGTGGCTGTAAAAATATAAACACGATACGCCAATAAAATGCTAATTTCTGTACGCACGAAGTTTTCCAGCACCCGGGGCAGTATGAAATGCGAGGGCAGCTATAGGAAGTCACAAGTTTCGCTGGCCCGGCCGGCGGTGACCCCCACGCCGGGACATTTGGTCACCCGGGCCATGTACCGGGGGCCGAGCCGGGTCCCGGCCCGCGGAGGGGGCACCGCTCTGCGCGCACCGCACCGCGCCCGCGGCTCAGCCCCGGCCCGGGAAGTTTTGAAGCCCTGGCTGCAGGTTAGCTAAATGAATAAATAAATAAATAAGCCCGAAAAACTCGGAAAAGCCGGCAGCAGGACCACCGATAAACCACGCTAAGCCCCCGCGCTGGAAAAGTCAGGTTTCCCAGGAAATGATGGCAATCACTTGAGGCAGAAAAGGCATCTAGATGAGCCCATCTGCCTCCCCTCCTCCCTGATTGTTTTAAAGCGACCGAGTCCGGGGAAAAAACTCTCAACTCTCTAAGTCCTTAATAGGATTGGAGTCCGGGTCTCTCCAAGCCGCTCCTCATCACACAGGGATCAAGTTGCAGCAGGGAATTTTTTAAATTCCTCAGCAAATATACTTGTCGAAAGATTGCCCCTCCCGGATGGGGGGCGAGGGGGCAACTTCATTTTTCTTCTGAAAAAGAGACAAACTCAATGCTGGCTTTGGGGAGCCCTGCCG
The DNA here is from genome assembly GCA_013401135.1 of Cettia cetti. NCBI lineage: Eukaryota > Metazoa > Chordata > Aves > Passeriformes > Sylviidae > Cettia > Cettia cetti. The sequence goes on from VZUI01039770.1 coordinate 9,900, forward strand.
TCCTCCGGGACCCAGGGTAAGGCGGTCCCGGCAGCAGCCCGGGGCTGAGACTGTCACCGCAGCCCCCGAGAATAACAATGGCCATGGAGGCACGGTCCCGGAGGGGTCGGGACTGGAAAAGGGGGGGACACATCGGACACACGCGCAGCCCCATCCTCCCCGCTCACCTGCGAGGCGGGGGGGACACACGGGACGGGTCCCCCTCGGGCACCCGCTGCGAGGAGAGACCCTCACCAAATTTGTACCCACCCTCACACACACCCCCCACCGGCGCAGGGCAGCTCCAACCAAAGCGGGAGGAGACGAGGGGAAAAAAAAAAAAAATAATAAAAAGCACAATGAAAAGACACAATAAGCATCAACTTTACCCAAAAAGCGGAGCAGCAAGTTTTCAGCAGACGAGCGGTTGCCGCGGAGCAGCGCTGCTCCTCCGGACCCCCATCATAAACTTGGGGGAGGGGGGCGTGGGAGGGACTTTCCCTCCGTCCTTCCCTTTTGTGCCTCTCCCCCGCTCCGCTCCTTGCCAAAAGCTGCCGCGGATCGCGGCGGCGGCGCGGTGTTCTCCCGGCTGCGGCCGCGGAGCAGCTCCGCGGAGGCGGGCGGGGAGGGAGGGAGGGAGGGAGGGAGGGCTGTGGAGGGCCGGGGGCGGCGTGCAGAGGTGCGGGGCTCCTGCTGCCCATCCGCCCGGGCCGCCGGCGGGACACGGCGCGCACACGTACTTATGTATATAATAGATACACGCACACATGCATACACACGATGGATGAAGTTGAGCAGCCTGCAGGAAGACGCTGGAGCGCTTTCAAGCCCTGACACAAGAGGAAAACTGGCTCTAGGGTCTGTTTTCTCTTCTACCCGCCCTTTAAGAAAAAATGGGATATCTAAACCTTCCCACCCTTTCGGCGCGGGAGCAGCGCACCGCTCCGGATCTTCTCTCTCCTCCCCCCAGCCCCTTTCATCCCGGATCGCCTCCTCGCCTCGGCGAACCGCACCAGTTTGGCTGCGGGGCTTTCTGGGGGGCTCGGTGGGATCCGCTCCGCCAGCCCGGCCCCGTCGAGCCGCTCGGGAGCGCCGGGAGCCCCCGCACACCCCGCTCAGCTGGAGCGCATCTGCAGCGAACCCACACGAATGCCCCTTCCTCGGGGAAAGCCGCCCCCTCCTCCCCAAACAGCACAAGTTTGGCCTGTGCAGATTCGCTCGCGCAGAGGCGGGGATGGAGCTGGGGGTGGTTTTCCTCCAACTTTGGTGGTTGCTTTTTCCCCGCGAGTTTGCGCGACTTTTTCAAGCCCCCGCCCCAGCAGGGCTGGAGGCTGCACAGCTCCGCGGAACATCTACAGGGAGAAACGCATTCATTAAAGACTGTGTCCTAAACGCGATAAGCAGCCTCACCGAAGCACGATAATCTAGTTTTGTCCTCGTGTTTTGGGACTGAGGCTACTGAATCTCCAAAAAGTGCCTCGTTCCCACCCCGAATATCTTAGCTTTTGCCCCGATCTGCATTAAACAGCAGTACCAATGAGAAACGCAGCAGCCTGAACTTGGACTTTGGCCAGGCTGGGCTTGTTATTTGATTTGTTTTGATTTCTTTGGCTATGGAATTTATCAAAAGTTTAAAACACGACCAGATGCTGTTGGGAAGGGTCACTGCGCTGTACCCCAGAGCAAGCTCAAACTCGCCGTATCATCAGGGTATCTGACTCCGGCAGGATTATGGCCAGTACCATGGCAACCGCATGCCACATCAGCCCCCAGCTTCACTTTCAGTCCCTTGGGCAGTGTTAACATTTGCCAGCGGATTTGCCCGACACGCAGCCCAGGTCCGGGCAAGTAGAAAATGAGCACAAACCACTCAGAAACCTTTCTCTTCTAGCCTGTGCAAAGCAACCTGCCTGGACTGCTCCATATCACAATTTTAATCGTAAAAACCAGCTACCAATTTGGGTGCCTTCTGTCTCAAATTTTGCACACGTGTTTTTTTGGGTTTTTTTTTTTTTAATGTTTTAAATTTTCTTTCTTTTTTTTTCTTTTTTCCTTCTTTTTTGGATATCATTAGAAGGTTGGTATCTGAGGGTGACAACTGACTCACCATGCACTTCCAAATCCCATTTATTCCATTCAGATAGTTCAGGAAGGACTGTGAGGCAGGTTATTTTGCCAACCATCAATATTGCAACTTTTTTTTTTTTCAAAGTCTCACATTAATATGCACTCACTGTTTTATCCAAAGAAATTCCCTCCTCCATGGTACACACACAGTCGATGCTGGCACAGCAACACAACCTTACCCCATCCAAGTGGGCAATTTTGTGCTGAGAGGAGTTTCATTGCACCTACTACTGATGAGCACCATGCAAGAGAGAGGGGGCTTTGATTACCAAAAGAAGGATCAAAAAAAGTCTTTGATCTCCAAAAAACAAAGCCCAGTTTTATTCCCAGGTTACTTTACTTGGGAAAGATGACCCGGCAGCTTGGGAGATAGGTTAGAATAACAGGGTTTTGGATGAATCAAAACAACAAGCTGGCAAAACATTAACACTAAATATGTTCTAAATTCTTGCTGCACAGTTATAAACATGTGTTCATCCAGTCTGTTGGCCAAATACATATTTAAAATCAAAAGAAGGAAGAATTAAAGGATTAAATCAGAGTTATGTAAAAAAGGACAGTTTTCCCTTCTAGAATTCTCACATGTCAATCCTTTAGAGGATGGAGATTTTTAAGCCTGAATGGAAACTCCTCCTTTTTGTCTGAAGGATGACGGCTGGCGACGGCTGGAGTTTTTTGAGAACTTTGAGTCGGCTTTTACATTATCTGCCTGCTGTAGCTCATCTATCCTTCCCTCTCCTGCTCTGCTCATTGAACTGCCCTCTCTTAATCTTCCATAGGTGTCCGAGATTAAATAGACGACAGGATGACTGACATTTGGTACACATAAAAGAACCAAAATATGAACAACGGGTCAAAGTGCAAACCTTCCCTCTGGTCTTCCCCCCTGCTCTTGTACAACTTGATAGGGATGAAACCAAGTAGGGATGTAAAGATATATGACAACGTGCACTTACTATCTTCCTGTAGCACGATCATGTGGATATAGAAGATACATTCCAAAATGTTCAGGACTAAGGAAAGAGGGTTTTTTAATCACAATTCAAAAAAAAAAAAAACAACCCTCTCACAATGATAAAAGATTGACATACCACCAGGTCCAGGATTGCTAATCTGGGATCTGTCCCATTTCTGTTAGGTCAGTGGAAAGAATCTGGAAGTTAAACTAGCCTTGAAAAGCACCAATGTGGCTGTTAAAATGTTTGATATAGATCTGAAAAAGGACTGTAATTCTTTATTAAAGTACATCTTAAAAGAAAAATGTTGAAAAATAGATGGGGAATGCTCCATTCTGCTCTGTTTGTGTCTATAGAATTTATTTCTATAAATCTTCATAAATCCTTATGATAAATTAAAAGGCCCATTTGAGTATTCCAAAGAATATTCACACGTAGAAGCTACCAAGAAAAAAAAAATCATATTTAAATATGCTTCTCTTTTAGAATGTAGAAAATAATTACATGTGGGATGATCACTAGGAAATAGAAGCTTAAACCATGTTTCATGCAACTCCTATCTTTGTGATGTCTTGTTTAAGTCCAAGTGGGAAGTAGTACATGACCAGTTTTGCCCTGATTTAAACAGCTGTACCAGCTCTGGGGTCAATGAAGTTTCACTGAACCTGAATGCTCCTCAGATCTATTGAATGTAATTAATCACAATGATATTTAATGAATTAACAATGTCATGTGCAATGCTGGCTCAGAATTTTATAAAGAAAATGGGAAAGCTTTTTGGCACAGTAAATTCCTTTCTTTTTTTAAAGTTGCCCTGTTACCTGGGGGAGATCGTAACTGTGGGTAGACAATGAGACAATACTCATGGGGATGATATGCAGCTCTGATTCCTATCTGCCTCCTTGTATGTGTTGTCTCTTGTTTAAAGCTTCAGTGTTAACTTTCTCAAGGCAGGTGCCATCTTCCTTCATTTTACATCTTGATTAAGCCTTATTTTATTTTTCCTCTCTCCACAGTATATTCAAATTATAACTCCAATGCTAATTTCCTGATAGTTGCTGCTTTGGTTTTGTTTTTGTGTTTGGTTTGGTCTGGGGGGGAGGATTGGGAGGTTTTTTGCTGCATTGGAAGGATCCATTTTTGCCAGATTTAATCTATATTGGGTCATGAATATTGAACTAATACCATAAACTCCTATAAGGGTTTTCTGTGATTATGAAATGATAGTTCTATGCTATATCAGCAAAGAAGGTGTTACTCTATTTACTGCAAAACTGGCCTGGAAGCCTGCCTGTCATTTCAGAAGGCATGCAAGATCTTATTCAACTTCAAATTGAAATGCCCTGCTAAAACAAGACCTTATTCACATCACTATATACATGGAAATTTCTGCTTGTAAAATGATAACCAAACCATTTGAATGGGATTCACAATGGTCTAGGGGTACACACACCACGCTTACCTGCCTTAGCAGAAGGGCAGAAGCTTCTTCAAAGTGCATAGAGCCCATCATTGTTTGCATGGTTGTCAAGAAGTGCTGGCCTTGTGGCTCCTCTTGCCAAACCCAGCCTATTGTCACATGGTGAGAGGTCGCTTCTCACTCAGGCCTGAAAAAGAAACACAGCTTGCTCTAGGACTGGCAACTCCAAGCTCAAACTACAGAAAGTTCAGTATGAAAAGCTCAGGAATGAGTTATGTCTCTCACAGTGTTTCCAGTTGTAGAAAAGCAGCAGTGCATTGTGCTTATGGGAGGAAAGGAAAAGAAGTGACCCTGTGGAAGCACTGCTCTTTGGCACAGATGTGAAAACAAAATGCGCAACTTCTGAGGAATGGACTTTTCTCATAATCCTTTGCAGTTTCTCATTCTTTATTCCTCTTCTCCCTAACTGCAGCCCCCTCTGCCAGCCAGGAGATGGGCTGCAGGGCACTGCCTGCCTGGGGGGGTTGAAGAGTGAGCAGGGCAGCACAGCAGCCTTGCAGGGCTCCTTTGGGTTTCATCTGTCCCCAGCAAAATTCTTGATTTGATGAGGGCCCAGATAACAATTCTCTTGCCCGGAGTTGATTGGGTTAGTTGTCTCCTTACAGGGAGGAGGGGAAGAGAGCAGGCACAGGAATGCACAGAATAGTAATTGGGATACCTTTAAATGGCATTGTATGAAGAACTGCAAACAACTGGATTTGGCAATGAACAGAAAGCAAAACTCAGGCATTGATATAAAGTCAATGAGATTTGTTGCGAGCTATATTTATATTTCATGAGGGAAAACTAACAAGAAGACTTTTCATTCTACTCCAGGAAGAAAAAAATTGTTAGATTTTGCAGAAAAATAGAAATCCTTGTCAGTACAAAATATATAACCTGGTGCTGCTCACAGGATACCATATTGCATATACACAGTGAATATATACTGATGAATAATTTGCACTGATTTGCCCTGATGTTGGACTGCTGAAACATTATCTGCTGTGGCCAGTGTCTGTAGTAAAAGTTTGTGCTTTCCCCCAGCCAAAAAACTTAATCCATTTAAACTTAGGATCTCTAATGCTTATCTAATCCAAGGCCAGATAAAGAATCCCTGATACAGCTGGAAAGGAAATCCCAATTCATAGACCCAAATTCAGGCTGCTAGATAATGCTGTCTCACAAAGAAATCCTTTGCCAGAGCTCAGTCTGTTTTATTCTGCCATGACTTCAAGGGCATATAAAGCATTCAAAATGATCTCATGTTATTTACTTTTGTAAATAACTTTTTCTAAGTCTTTTGGAGAAATTACAAATCTGCCGTGCTGGATGGCATTTCAGCAAAAGCATGAACTCTTGTGCTAGTCCTAGTTTTAGGAGGCTGTAAAGGAATAAAAAGGATTAGAAATAAGAATATGACCACATCACCAACATCTCAGAGTTCTTGTGTACTAAGGGCCCCTCTGTCCAGATAACACCTCCAGGAAGAGTAACAGCCAAAGTTGAATAAATACTAAGAGTTCTGGAAAGAACTCCAATTTTTCAGTACTCAGATTTTCAGGGGTAGCCTGCCTTCTTCAGAAATGAGTTGTCTGTGAGTGATCTCAAGTCAAGCATCCAAAATACCTATCCTTTGCTGTAAATCTTGACTAACATCTTACAGTGATAAGCAAAGAATGTGGACACAGATCTATGAAACTGCTGGCTGAACAGCAGGAGGTGTCTGAAAACTCTATCAAGCCACTGTGAATTTCCATTTCATTTGTTGAATAAACCAGTGGCACAAACATCTGGAATCAGAAGTACCCCAAAGCCCTAAATGATAGCCCTCCTATGTACTGCCCACAGAGGTCCAGCCCAGTTTTGCTGAAGAGACAAGGAACATTAGCAATCATACCTAATATATTTCAAATTGGTTATATTGTTTATAGATTGCTTATGTCAAAACTGGTGAATTCTCTGGTGTGCTTTAGGATTTATGTATTCTAGTTCTTTGAAAGGTTTGTTCTTATTTGTTGCTACCTGCAAAAATATATATCTTGGCCCCAATTCACAGTGGAACAATGTTAGGTCATTATTCCTTGAATTGTTAGGCTGTAAAGAAGCAATTTCTCACTAACCTGTGACACAGGAAATTGTGATTCTGATGTCAGGTCATTGCTGGAGTTCCTTTTACAACAATCTGTTTTTCTGTCAGCAAATGACATTTATGTATTATTTCTAGAAAGTGTAGGCTTCACTATTTTTGTATGTATACATTCAATATTTCTCTTCTGCCTCTTATTCTGCATAGCCGGGAGCTTTAATATGTGATTCAACTGATAGATAAATATATTTTGATTGATAGTGCAAATACCTGGCAGCTGAAGCTAGTGCTATCTCAAAGTGCTTCTCAGAATAGTTGAGTTTCCTGCTTTTGTTTTCACTGCGATTTCTTTCATGAAGCATTGCAATGAATGATTAATGCTTGGATGCCCCTTTTCTCTGGATTCGCTGCTGAACTTAATGTGTTACTTTGTGCTCTGCATGGAGGGAACACAACCCAAACTGCCACCGTGGCAAGATTCTATACCCCATTTAATTGGGCTTGGTGTTACTTGTGAGCTTCAGAGCTTCCTGTGATGAGAATAAATATTTTTTTTTACCTGTGTACTGCAGCCCAATGCAGTTGTTTTATTCTATTCATTTGAAATTGGGTAACACGTAAAACATTGGACAGATGACAGTGTGCATACGTTTTACCAATAAATATGCATATTGACTACACAAGAAGTGGTTTACCAGCAGAATACATTTTACATATACTTAGGGGACCGATGCTATAAAGCTACACATCCACAGAGACAGAAGTTATTTCCATTGAAACGCACACAGCATCAAATCTTTCCACAGAATTAAAGCACCTCTCTCTCTTTTACTGGTTTTTAGGATAATATGCACAGAAAGGGAGTTCTGTAATACTAATAGGATCTCTTTCTTCCAGAAACATCCCAAACATTTCCAAAACAGCCTAGATCCCGCTGGCTTTACACACAGGAGGTAATCTGTCTCATGGGCTACGCAGATGTGATAAAGTCCTCAGTGGAATGTAATATATACACTAGGTCACATAACCATATGCAGGATAAACATGCAACTTCTATGCACTGCAATCACACTAGAGTGTTAATGTCTTTCTCTTAAATGCAGTAGCTATTTAATTATCCAAGACAATTTAGATCTGTTAATATATTTACAGAGCAATGGCATCAGCAGAAGGTGGCTAGCAAGAACCATATAAACTTTCACCAAAAGCCTGAAATTAATTCCTACCACCTCCTAACTATCCATTCATTTAAATCCGTTGTTTCTGATGCATTGGTAGAAATATTTTCCAAAACAGAATGAAAATTACAATATTTATACTAATAAAAAAGTCAAGGCAAAATAAATTCCATCCCTAAAGACTTCCAAAATTTGGAGTGAACAAAGTGTAGAAAATATACTAGTAGCAATTTTACTCACAAGAAAAGAGGTTATGCTACTAATGTGTAGTTTATTAATCTTCGATTTCCTCAGGATCAGCAATCAAATAATTATTTGGCACAAAATATGGAGGAAAAAACCCCCATTGTATTATGTTGGTATAAAAACGTGGGATAAATCTGGTTCTTTAAATCCATTTCCTTTGATAATATGACCTCTTAATAGAACTATTAATCTTCTGGTATCACTGCAAATTTCTCAATTCCAACTGGCAGAGCTGATATGACATAACCCAAATGCTAAATGCAACATGGTGGGAACAACTCACCCAGGCAGCCCCAAGGAGAGCAGAGCTTCCCCCAGCCAGGAGCTTATGGCGTGAACACATCCATACTGACCATGCAGATTCTAATCAGTGCAACAAACAACAGTCCTCTCCTCAAAGATCCTCTAAAGAGGATGACAAACACTGAATACAGCCCAGTAGTCCCAATTTATGAATGTATTCAAAACATCAGAAAGAATACTGTTAATAGTCCTTCTGTCATTTGGTTGCAGCGCCCCTAAGCAACAGTAGGGTCTCCCAGAACCAGGATGGTAAATCATGGGATCCTGGTGCAGCCCCACAGTTTGTTAGATCCTGCGACTTCTCTCAACACACTCACCCCAAATTGTCTGAAAATGTTCTGAAGTGAACACACTTAACCCAGTCAATATTTTCTTCCACCACTAAATTTCATTTTCTCCTTCTGATCACAGAAGAATAAATCATGGTAAAAGTAATCAGGTACACCCTGAAGGATTGTCCTTGCCCAGCCTTTTCCTTAAGTTTCACAGAACATCACAGCTGCCATCTGAACTGTGCGACACTTTGCAAGACCATGACAAAAAGAGAGTGAATCTACAAAGTATTGCAGCAGAGCACTTCCCACCAGCCTGGGTTAGGGCCCTCGTGTTAGGCACAGCCCACCTCAGTTCCTTTCCAAATTCTCTCTAGCCAATGCCCTTTTTCTCCAGCTTTTCTAAAGAGTTAACTGCCCAGGAGAAAGTTATTTAATCAGGTTCTGGATGAGTCCAGAGAAAAATGCAAAGCAAACACAGAAAAAGGCTGGAGCTGATGTAACCTGAGACAGTGCACACCCTGTAGTCCAAAGGTGGGAAGCTCAAACTATATTGTAGGAGAATAACTCAATCAAGGAGTGACGCAAGCAGAACCACGAGAAAGGCCACAATAAACAAATCCAGCAGTTCAGAAGACCACAGTGAGCCCTGGGCCTTGCATCAGTACTGTCCCTGAGGACATGGGCTATCCTAGATACAATGCTTGGCTGGGAGCAAGGAGCTCCAGCCCCAAGTGTAGTTCAAGGATTGCACAATTTGCAACTGAGCTGCTGGGCTGTGGCCTCCTTCCCACCACCAGCTTTGAAAGGAGCTCCTGTGCACTGTGAAACAGTCAGCTTCCACAGAGCAGCTGGGGACAGTGAGCAGAACATACAGCAGAGACTCTGAGCACTGATGTTTAATTTTCTCAGTGATCATCACTGGAATCACTGAATAGCAGGAGAGGGGATCACACACTTCTAGTGCAATGCCAACAACATGGTCACAGAAACTGAAGTAGAGGAGGAGCTTTAAACAACTCCAGTCAACACTGGTAATAGCTCAGCAAGGGGAGCTCAGCCTCATGAAGTGCTGCCAGCAGAAGGAAAGGCTTTAGTGACATTCAGGAGGTCTGCATGGTGCTGTGGGGACTTTTACTGGAGAACATCTGGAAAAAGAGCTGGAAACGAGTTGCAAATCTTTTTTTAAAAATCCATTTTCCTAGATTTGATTTAGCTATTGCATTTCTTTGATGCTTAAGTCTCCTGAAAGGGTATGCCAATTTTTGTTCCTACAAAATGGTTTGTAAGATCTTTTCAAAATAAATGGGCAGAGACCTCGCCTTGCACTTTATCTGAAGGATGTCCAAGCAAACATTGCTTTCTCACATCATGCTGAGCATCGTCTCAATGCTGACCCAGCAGGAGGATTGCCATTAGCTGAGTCACCAAGACCACTTCCTGCAGCTCCTCTGTGGTCCTTGAGGTATCCAACTCCGGAGTGGCACCAACCTCGTCTGACCTCACAGGGTTCTGGGAGCCCAACACAAAGAAATTTCCATGTGAGTTACTCTCTGAGGGGCTTCTTCATTCATGCTAAGCTACATGGTTCCACTGCAATGGGTAAAAGATTATGAAGAGAAGGAAGCACAGTAGGTATCTCCCTGTATGGAAATCACACTTGTGAAGATGATTTTACAGCACCCAGTGCAGACATGCTTAAGCAGCAGCTCAGTTGTGGTGCAGTGCATGGGGAGAGTACAAAACCCATGACAGGCAGATCTGATGGAGTGAGCCATGGGGATGCACTCACACAAGCAGCAAGAAAAACCCTCTGAAGCTTTCCATCCTGTGTTCTGTGTATATACCACATCTGCTCCAGAGCGACGGAAGACTATTTTAGGCACAGTTTATGGAGTTTTTAAAAATATTATTGGGACTATATTTTGTATCCCTTTGCCAGTAAAGCCAGATGACTGCACCATGAGCTAGATCTCCAGATGGTTTAAATCACGGGTCTTGCTCTAATTTGCTCCAGCAAAGGATCTGGCCCCATGAGTCTAACTACACGAGGTAGATGAAGCTATAAAGAATGTGCCAAATGAGCTAAAATAGCTTTTCTAAAAATAAATACCATAACAGGACTTCCAGTGCTACACATAGGCATTAGGTCTGTCAAAATAGAGTTGCCAATCCCAGGCATTCAAAAATCATAAGTTGGACATAAGGCTGGCTTTAAAGAAACCCACAAGATTAAAAAGAAACAAGCAAACAGTAATATCTATGTATCTCTTTTGGTTTGCATTCTTGGTGTGTTTGAGTCTTCAGGACAAACCTTGCTCATCTTTTAAAGCTTTCTCTGTTTTGTTTTTTTTTTTTTCATCTTTCCTCCTTTTTTTCCCCCTTGGAAGCACCATGGCTAAAAACTTGCTGCTAAGAAAAGAATGTTAAAAAAAAGAGAAAGATTCTCATGTAATTGCCTGACTTCAGAAACTAAGCTTTTAAGAAGAATATCATGAGACTCATGATAAAATCATGAGAGTTGGCAACACTATTAGTGAGCTGGAAATGATATAAAGCTCCCACTTCTGCAGTCTACAAAGTATTGGACTTTTAGTCACAAGCTTTTCATGCACAGAAAACCTGTCACTGCCATATAACTGGGCTTTTCATTGCCACAGTCTTCAGATTTCCATTAGATCAATTCAGATAGTTTCTAGGGACCTTCTGTTTGTATGCAGTCAAAAAATACTTGGCAACAAAAGACTTGCAGCAAATTGCAGATAGACACAGACGGGAATCGGCTGGAAGCAGGCTGGGAGCCTGAAGGAAGGGCTACATCTGGGGGAAATGAAGTGTTTCCACACGGCTGTATTTGCTGGACTGGTACAGCCCTCTGAAAAGCCAAACCCTCCCCCAGAGATGGATCTGTAAATCCACCTTTTACACTGAAAAAGTAGTAGGATCCAGGAGCAGGGAAAGAACAAACAAACACAGGGAATTGCTTTGGCAACTTGACATCTGCAAAATGCATGGATAAGATTGCCATATAACAAGGGCAAGGAAGCTCCCAGCAGCCTGGGGTACCAGAAATGTCCTGATTATTGCGTCCAGTCAGTGCTAAACCACCACAACAGAAGTAAATCAAATTAAATGTGCAAAGAAGTGAGATCACCACCTTCCAGAACATAGCCAGTTTGGAGGATCGTTCCCCTGCTCAAAAAGAGATTGTGTGACCTTGATGTGTCTGATACATACAGTACAATGGGTCAGTCCAGCTGCAACAGGCTCCAGTCAAATCTGTGAGATGCCAAGGTCCTTACCTAGGTCACAGGAAAGTGAGAGATTGCTCCATGCCCTTGAAAACTTATTAGGAAGCATTGATCCTCTCAAATGAAAGTTTGAAAGACTTGCACTAGAGTTAGGAAAACAGATACAGATAGGTGTGAGCACATCACACCTCTCTGGGACTGTTAAAAGGCCCCCAGCTGCTGAAGCAACAGCACATGACAAAGTTAACACATCCAGAAAAGTAATTTGTTATTTGGCTTTGTATGCAAAGCTCACACATTCCTTCAGAAGTGAAATTTCAGGTGCCAGTGCCTGTTTTGTGGCTAATGGACCTTAAATCCCCAACACTTGGGAAAATCTGTGCTGCAGTTTTAGCTGGAGAGTTCTTGATCCTTAAACAGCTCATCTACTTCCTCAGCACAGAGCCAGGAGACCACTACAGCAAACTTAGTCATGGGTAAGGGAGAAGTCACCAGGACCAACTGTCATTGATGTTGCACCAAAGTAAAGCAGGAAAAAATCCATTAAACCCAGTGAATGACGCTAGCACAAACTCCAGCAGAATTTCTTAAGGTTATAAATAACAAGTTCTAGGGGGGAAAATCTACACCTAGATGAAGTGTCCTGTAAGTCAAGGTTATCTTTCCAGGGGTCTGTACCAATTTATGTGTTTGAGTGAAACAAGAAAAACCTGGTAGTTATAGAAAAGTTTGCTTTGAATTTTGAAGCCAGAACTGGAACCTGGAGAACCTCATGCAAGCACAGGAGCATCAGGACTGCAGATTTTATTGCTGGGACTTTTTGAAGTCCTAGACCTGCCCAAATGAAAGGAGCTCATCACTTTCAAGGGAACAGAGCATTGAAAAACTCTGGAATATGGAACCAGGAGAGCTACGAGCTCTTAGAAAGTATGTTCAATTCCTTTAGCATTTAGAGGAAAAAAATTGTTTTGTGTCATATTGCTGGGCTTTTTCAGATGCCCTGTGTCCAGAAATCCCAAAGAGCCACAACACATGTCCTAGATCTGTAGGAGAGTGGTTTGGCCAACACACTCCTTCCTGCAGAGCCCCAGAGGAGCTGTGTAGGTCCTGTGCATCTGATACATGCCCACCATTTCTCAGCAACCATGTGTCCTGCTGTGTAGGTACTGCGATGTTGGACTGAGTTCAGGTGAAATCCATCAATAAGTAAACGAACTTGTTGAATTCTAAACAAATTGTTGAAGAGCACATCACCATATCTGTTTTGATTCCAATGTATTCATACATGAAACAGTTCAACTACAAATCTGGCAAGTAGTCGATGCTCAATTAATGGACCAGAACGAGGATTTCAACTCTGACAATCTGCCACCTAGTGGGAAAGTGAAATTCACACCTTAACCAGGCACTGAGATGGTTAAAAAAAACCTTTGTGAAGCCTGGTAAGGGTGGAACGACTTATTTTAGAAAAGTGGGAGTTGCACAGACAAGGCTCTCCATGGATAAGTAATCCTCGGTGCATTAAATGCCTCGCATTTTAACCCCCCAAAGACAGTGAACCTGGCCATAAATGTATAACATGTTATAACATATAATGTCTTTATTTCATTTATGATGCTCATAATATTACTTGTGTGTGTTCTTGTGTTTGTGTGTCACATCCAGACAGAAGCTGGTTAAAAGTCACCATGTAGCATCCCATCGATGTGATAACTGAGCACAGCCCAAGTCACCTTCTAGCTACCCAGCAACAAAATTTCCCACAGCTAAGGGAGACTGCACATGGATTCAGAGCACTCCTAAGATGTGTATACAGAGTCAAATTTCCCCATAGGATCCTGTATCATTCTGTTGGTGATTAGCAGCTTGGGAATCATACCACCATCTTGAAGCACAGGAAATCTGATTCTCAGGATACCCCTGAAGAAAGTGACTTTTTTGTATGGGAGACACTACTGGAGCTGTAGGATAACAGTATTTTTGAAGGGAGCTGCTTAGAAGAGACACTCTGTAAGGGTCAGCACTTTCAAGAAGTGAGCAACATTTTGTTTATGGTGAATGTATATGTGGAAGTTTAATGGTAACGCTGGCTGTTTGCATCATGTGCATTTCCAGCATCTTTGGAATTAAAATTTCAGTTGCTGCTGACTGGCTTTTGCCCGACCCTGGAAAACAAAGAAGTATCACCAAATCACTCCTCAGTTCTCTTACACATAAGCATCCAGTAATTCCCTCCACTGTGGCCCAGTATTCAAGAGGGAGCCCACATTTCATTGTCCAACTTCAGGTCTGGTCAGTTCTTATCGGTTTGTTTGCTACTGTTGGTTTTATAGAGATGTGCAATTCCATGCCTTGGGAAGATGTTTCTTTAATAACTGGCTCTTGTTTGGTTGTTTTTCTACAGGACACAAACACTTTTTTTAGTCTGAAGTTTCAGAATTATTACTTTACATAAAAATGTAATTGTTCTAAGTCCAACTCTGCCATCTTGTGGTAGATATTAAAAGTACTGTTTAACCTTTCCTCATTCCTGGCAATAACTCTGTGTACTGGATATAAAATATGTTTGCTGAGGACCCATTATACCAGCCTTCCAGTAACTGAAGGAGGCCTACAAGAAAGCTGGTGAGAGACTTTTTACAAGGTCATGGAGTGGTAGGACAAGGGCCAATGGCATTAAACTGAAACAGGTTTAAATTAGATACAAGGAAGAAAGTCTTCACTCTGAGTGTCCTGAGACACAGGCACAAGTTGCCCAGAGACATTGTAGATGCTCCATCCATGGAAGTGTTCAAGGCCAGACTGATGGGGCACTAAGAAAACTGGTCTAGTGGAAGGTGTCCCTGTCCAAGGCATGGGGCTTGAAAATAGATGATCTTTGAGGTCCTTTCCATCCCAAACCATTCTATGATTTCACCATTCTAAAGTATTTATAGTAAATATTCTGCTCTGCATTGCAAGGAAAACTTCTCTCCTTCAAAATGAGATAGGTTAAAAAGTGAATTACTTCGGAAGCTGTTTGCTTTACGTTTTGTCTTGGATAATGAAAGGCTGACATTTGTTTCACATTTGTGAGGAGCTGGCTTGTAGTCAGGTTTACTTCCCAGTTCTCATGCAATGGTTCCATGCTGCAGTGTTTGGATTATAAACAGGGGACTATTTAAACTCAGGCAATTACTTTTCCTCCTCACTGAGGTCTAGGCAGCAGCCAAGTTTTGAACAAAGCAGTTCAGTCAATTATATGCAAAAATTATTGTGAAACAAAAAAAACATTTAAACCTTTTTGGAAAATGCATATTTGCACAGTGCCAAAACTCAACTCAAAGTAGTTTCCTCTCTGAAACCAGTGTCCTAGCCTGTCTCCCACACTGGAACAGACACTTCAGAGGAAGGAGTAAGAAATCCTACTTTCAAAGAGTGACTCATCTTGGTCTTTTCCTCTTTCCCTGTACAGCTAGCAGTTGGCAAGCCAGGGAAAACAAACACCTTGTTCTCACTGTGACGTTGCAGTCACACCTAGTGTAGCAACATGAACTTCCCTTCACCCTGTCTCACCATTCAGGTCTCAAGTGACCCCCTCTTGAAATCTTGGCTTACTCAGTATCTGAGAAAGCCTCAGCTTGGTCACTGCAGACTGGCAGAGAGCTCAGCTCTAGACGTGGAGCAAAACACTGCCATGTTGAGCTCAGGGGAGTCTCCAGTCACCAGGTCCACAGTATTCAGGGTCATTCAAGGGATCACAACCTTGTCAACCTTCACTACTAATGCATTTGTCCCATCTAATTTTGTTCTGCTGACACCTTTAATCCTGGTTTGCACATCCTTTTCGATGTAGCATGGCACTGGATTTGGAGCTGTGGTTTGAAGCCACATCAAATTATATCAATCTTTTGAATATACAAATGTAGACTCAAAGTTTTGGTGTGACCCTTCTCATTCCTTTCTTCCCTTTTCCCTTCTACTAAAATAATTTATGCATTTAGAACTGCAAACTCATGAACAAACCTGTAGAAAATATAAGGCCTTGCAAATTAGTGCCTAACATCCAGCCAAGCTCATCTCCTACTTCCCAGTCACATCAAATTGTGATCTTTGTCCTCCCAGTTTCCTACCTGCTGCAGTGACGTGTCTCCTGCGGCACCTTAGAGGAGGCCAAGCTTGGCAGCTGAGGAAGCCAGATGTCAGGTTCTACAAAGAAAGTTTTCAGCAGTGGCAGCTGCTTGTCAGATCACATTCCCCAAAAGGCTTATGCTTGGCTCTGATGGTGTATCTGTTGGTGGCCATGGCTGGTCTTCCTAAAAGTCATATGTGGGATCAGCTCCCAGTGGGAAACTCAAGTTTCTTCTCCTGAAAGGCAGTCTCCACTGATTTGCAGCTCTGAGAAAATGTTCATTCTTTTTTCTCACGTTCTCAGAAAGAGTTTATGTTCAGTTTGTATAAAACTGAATTATTAAGAAAGGTATTTTCCATAACTTCTAAAGAAGAGAATGGACCCCCTTTTATCTGTGTGGTTTTAAATTATAATTTCTATAATAACAAATATGTACACTCTTACCTACAGAAGTTTGTATCCTTGGATAGGAACTGGCTTTAGGATATTTTTGATGGGTATTGATTTTCATTTGAAGCAGAGGAAACTAAGACAGATCCTTTTGAACTCAGGCACTCTATAAGCACTTAAAAGAGTCTTTGGTTATGAGATTACCTTGTAAACATAATGATCAAACAAGGCTTCAGAATGACATGTTAGAAAAGTCAGCATTTACCTACAAATTGAAAATATTCAAGACAATCTCTGTCACAAAGTAAAGAGACTTCTGTGTCATTAAATGAGACTTCACCTTGAACTGTGAGTCAGGCAAACACCATGTCTGTCTTCAAGTACTCTTCCCCCTTTTCCTCTGGGCAGGTCTACTGGAAGATGGCATTTTTCTGCTCCTGCTGGTTGTGCTCTTGCAGCCTGGGCATGGCTTGGCGGCTGGTCACAAACCTGGGATTCAGGATTTTGGCTGCTGTTGCCTGTGAAAGGAGGAGAGCACACTCACAAAGGGGGCACACTGTATTGATAAAACCCTTAACCACAGTGGGGCTAAGGCCCCTGTAAATGTTCAGTTTGGTGGCTAATAAAAACAAATGCCTTGGACTGAGAGGAACATTAACCCTATTCCTGTTCTACCGGGGAAGGATGCCAGATCCTGCTCCTGATCCTTGTGGCTGTCCCACCTGAAGGACCAGCCTGAGCAATTCCTGAGGATTTGGATACTGCAGTGTCTAAGTAATTTAACTGTCAATCATACCCTCTCATCCTCTCAGACACTTCTTTGGACTGTGAGTGACATCACCAGTATGTGACATAAAGACATTTAATTTCAGATTTTAAATTTACAGTCCTTGAAGTTTATGAAATATTCCTCTTGAAGTTTTCTGAGGATACAAAGACAAAGCATACCCTGTTGAATTTCCATTCTCTGAGGTCAACCCTTCTTGTTCTGGAAACTTTTAACTTCTCTTTTTGCTTCTCTCTGCCCTTGCCAGAATTTTTGGATTTTTTGTCAATGCCACTGCTCACTGAAAACACCACTGCTGCTGAATGTGAGGCAACAAACAGGTTCTTAATAAGGATACTATAGGTCAACTCAAGATACATGAAGATTACTGAAGCTTAATCTGAATAATTTTGCTAGATTAAGAGAGGTTTCACAATTTCTATGGTTACTTAAGGAGTCAATCTCTGCCATTTGTGCAGAGCTGTTTCATTATTCAGTCCCCTAATAGCATAACCCTATGTATAACCACAACCTCTCTCACATTTGATCATTCTCCCAACTTCCCTACAAAGTTTTCTGAAGCAGCCTCAGTTGAGTTAGCTATGATGATGTGAACTGTGCTGTACAGCTCAGACCAGCTGATGGAAACACCCCCTACATGTATTATTTTTACAGCAATTGTGAACAGCAGATTAATGGATCACCATGAAAGCTTTATGGGTGGGTCATGGTAATGACATTAAAAGAGAGACATGGAACAGAGAAGACCTGGCATGCAAAGAGGAGTTTCAGAAGTGCACCACAGCCTGCTCATGGTGACAATCACAGTGGCTGCGGGGTGTGGGCTGGGGGCTATGCTCTAGTGCCAGTCTCCTGGCATGGATGCCACATGAACCTCTCTTTTGACTCCAGAGAAGCAGCCATATACCATCAGCATTGCAAAAGCTGCAGGATCTCCTCCCCTGTCTCAGTGTGTTACTGCTGTTGGCATCTGTATGGGATCAGATGAGACTTACTGTGCCACAGCACATGGACATAGTTAAAAAATCCAGCTGATTTCTTTATGTTCCCTTCGGGCCAAAGGGATGCTCACCCCACGGTTTCTGTCCTACCTCCAGGGCAAGTGAGCTGTATCACTAGTTAACAGCTCTGTTCTCTTTAAATCAGTGCAGTTTTCATCAGGACAGGTAGTTACGATTTTTCTTGTTATGTCAGGGCATCAAGAGAGTAAAGCTTTTCCAGCCTTTGTTGCACTTTTGCTACACCTAACTCTGGTGGCGCCCTCACAGATCCAGGCAAGGACAGCCCTAGGCCAGGCAGTAGATGGCACCAATGTACAGCAGTTACAGTATGCACAAAAACAGTTATAAGCAGAAAAAAAAAAAAAAAAAAAATCACTCTGCTCTTACTGCTTACAGCCCTTCTGTTTGATCTTGGATCAAAAACATATTTTCTAATGATCAATTTTCTATAGCAAACCCCAGATCCCTGCACCTTCAGGTGTAAGCAGAATTCAAGGCTCTCTGTGATCAGTTTTTCTCTTTTCTTTTTCAATTCATCACTCTATAAAATCAGCACAAGGATTAGGAAACAGGATCTCTTCACCTCTGCTTCATGCCTGTAGCAGATCATTAACATCCTGTTAATTGCTCTCTTCCCAACTGCTAAATCTGGTGCATAGTCAGGGTATCCATGCACAGACCCAAATTTCAAGTTGACAACCATATTTGAATGTGGAGGGAACTTTTTTTGGGAGGGTTGCTGCTGGTTCCCCTCCTTTTCTGTACTCTGGACCACAATCTGCTTCCAAGGGCCATTGGTGAGTTTTCTCCAATGGAGATTTCTGGCTATCACAGGGTCCTTGGGCGTTAGCAGAATTGTCTCTTTCTTGCTCTTATCCAGAAACATGTTATAGTTTGTTTCACACCCTTTGCTATTGCTCTTAAGTTTCTGACAGTATTTTATGGCTGGGATGTGGATTTTGATACAGGAACAAAAAGCACACATAGACCTTTAAAACCTTCATACATGTTAACATGGTTGCCTGCAATTTTTGAGGTCTGTCATGATCCAGGTGTTTCATAAGTCCTGATATCTTGGTGCACTGAGGATTGCCTCACACTTTGCTTACCTTTACTCAGAACTCCAGTTTAGATCTGCAGCAGGATGAGAAACTCTTGTCTTCCATGGTTTTGCTTACAAACATGGAATGCAGAGCAATAGAGTCCATGGCACTGCCTTAAATACCTCTTGAATAAATATGACAGAGCCATTTGGTGTCTCTACTCCCCTCCTCCCCTCCTATAGTCACTCAAGGTTCAGATCTAGGCTACCAAAACTAGCTAAGCATCTGCCAACTATGTAAAGCCCACATGAGGCAGACTGTTTGTATTTACAGAGGGGTTTCACCTGAGACCTGCAGGGTCACCGTTTCTCCAGAGACAGAAAGAGCAACACCTCCAGAGTTGCAAGAGACTATGCTGGCTACAATATATTTTAATGTATATCAAAGCATTATTTCTGTAGAACAGATAATTTTTCTAAAACTTTAAAATGGTGATAAAAAATCCACAAGAAAACCTGGCAAGCTGTCACTTTCCTCCTACAGCTTTTAGCCAGCTCTTCTTTATGATAAACACATTATTAGCCCTATATAATTTTCATATTCCCAGCAATTGTTCAGTTTGGTCTGCCCCCATAATTCCACTCACAAAGGAGTTTGTTTCAAGGAATTTTAAGTTTTAACATAAGTTTTAGCTATGGTGTTGTGTCCACCTGAGTTCATTAGAAGGTGAGTTCCCTTTGCTTAGCCGAGTCAGAATAACCTTATTCTGAATAACATGTGGGTACTTGAGGGGAATCTCTTTGGCTCAGGAAGACAAATTATAAAAGACTTCAAGTCTCGGTGGCCTCTCCAATAGTTCTGAAGATCCTGCTCTGTGGGGATTGCAGACAGTCCAGTAGGCACTACAGAGAAATTTAGGAGACAGAGATTCTCTAGAAGCACAGATTTCTTTCCTGTCCTTGTCAGACTTGCTTAAATCTCTGCAGTCTCCTTTTCTCATCAGGGTGCAGTTACGAGACTGGAAGTAAACAGTCAGATATTTGCTCTGTGTTAATAAAATCACATATAGGTCCCTTCATCCCCAGTTCTAAGGACAATAAAGTAAAACATTTGTGAAGAATTATAATCCACTTTGTTCTGAAACAACCTTGAAAGCCAAAGAAGGATTTCACATCAGCATGTAGTTTTACACCAACAGGCACATTTAGAACATTATGACTCATATAAGTATTTCTGGGTCAGAGGAAAAAGGGTTATTTACCTTTTGCTGAAGAACTACAGTCCTTCAAGGGAGAGGAAAAAGTGAATTGGAACATTATAGCTGGGTCATCAGGACCAGGTTTCTGCAGTCCCTGCCACAGTATATGAAAAGCGAGTAAGGAAAGAAATACATTTCTCCTTTACTTTCCTCCTATCCCTTGGCATCTCTAATCACAAACCAGCTCTCAAAACTCAATTTAAACTTTCTCATCGAAGATCTAAAACTTCAAGACTGGACCATGCAAGTACAGGGTAAATTAATGACAGAGCCTGTTGGGGGTGGGGGGTGGTTCACTGTGACTCATGGGCATTTGTAGGTGAAACTGTGTGGGTGATCTCAGACTGGTAATGCTGATAACTGTTATTTGGCCACTTAATATAGGTGGATACAGTGTACAAGATTTGGGACATACTGTTCTTGGGAAATGGACTGTGCAGAAAAGGACAGAACTATAGGAAGCAGAGACAGCTGTTGGTACCTGCTGTAGAGACGCTCTTCACTCAGCCCAAATCTGGTGACTGATTTAAGCCTTGCCATGTGAAGAAAACACATCAAATAGATGCATTACTCACAGCACTATGGTGCTCTCATGTCCCTCAGCACTGTGTATCCTGAGAAGTGTCCCCTCTCTGAAACACTCAGGTCCCACAACAAAACTTTGCTCTGCTGAGCTCAATATGCCACTGCCTGGGTGTAGGAGGGATGGCCATCAGGGCTCTGTGTCATTAGGCAGAGAGCCAGTAATGCCAGCATTTCAAGGTAACAGTTCAAAAGATTCTGCTTTAGTGGACACTGACAAAATATACTTCCTTCTAGGTGTACAGCCTGGAGTGCCATGAGAATGCTGTTCTGTGGTTGCTCAAGGTCAGAAAAGCACGTATTTGAAAATATCTAGAGGTTATATTTCTTGGTAATGTGTGATATCTGTTGAGTCATATATGTGCAAGGGTCTTCCCACCCCGGGTAACTCCTCTCCACCATCCCCTCCCAGCAGGCTTGAAGAAGCTAAAATTTTTCTTCATGAGAGTTAGAGTTGTTTGAATAGAGGATGCAAAAAGGCCTGAAAGATCATGTTGGGTAGGGAGCATCAGCTAGTTTAGCTTTGTCAGAGGAGGAGGATGAAATAAAGGCAGGCAATTGCTATTCTGGCTCCTGCATATGCTCAGTAGATAGACCTAGTTAGAAAAATCTACTCTGACGTTCAAGGCAATACATTCTATTTGTCAGCTGATTGGTTTGATGAGGACAGTCAAATCTGCCAGCAATAGATACAGTGCAGTGAGTAACATCCTCCATAGCACAGCAGTGCCATGGCAGTTCATAGAGAACATGAGACTTACAGTGTTCTAACAAAATGGAAAGAATTCCTAAATCAGGGTCTGTGATTGTCATAATTCTGTCGCTAAGGTATTCTGAGGGATAGTGAGAGATAGATGAATATCTAGAGATTCTTTCCATAAGATTAAAAGAATAAAGCAGAGCACTACAGATCATCCCAGTGTTACTGGGAAACCTAGTATGCTTGCTCTGTACCCCCACAGTAAGATCTTCTAAGGATGATACAATACCCATGTCCTAAAGATGACACAACATCAACATCCAGATTTGCAGGAAGGTAGCCAGGGAATATTGGATCAAATTTGTCTGTGTACCCAGCACTAAATTGTCTGCTGTAATTGATACTGAAGTCAGAATTTAAGCTTCCTAATGAAGCAGTAGAGCACTGAGTTGGTTTTGGTTCCCTAACAAACACCATCTCTATGAAGTCAGGTTAAAGAAGTTGTTCGTATGGAAGCAACATATTTAGGACATGTGAGGTAGAACTTACCATTCAGTCAAGAGTCCTGGATCAAGCACATGATGCACTGACTAAATTAGAACACAGGAATGGTTATAAGATCAGAGGTTAAAACAGATCTGTGTAGTATTCAACTGTGAGACTTGCCATTCACATTTCTGCATATCCCTGTAGCAGTCCACTTTGAGAGTTGTCATTTACTCTGCTATTTTACACATTTTAAGTTAGTCTAATTCATGCAGCAGTCCTTCCTCTTCTTCAACCATTATTCAGTTCCCACACATGCATTATAAATAGTTTTGAGACATCTAGGTAGCCTGTATGTATTGGCTCTCTCTTATCCACATACTTGCTGACCCCAGTAAACTGTGATGCCTGAGCAAAAAAAAAAAAAGGTTCATTTAGGTTCCCTCCTTTGCAGTTCTCTGTGCATCAGACACTGGCCCGTTGGTTTAACCTTATGTGACTGAAGCAATATCTACATTTATTCTTGGTGCCCTTTGATAATGGTTCTTAGGATGGTGAATTAAATACTCTGCGGTCACTATTACAGAACAACTCTTTGACTACTCCGTGATCTATTTCTTCAGTCTTACCTCCAAGATATTTAAATTCCCAATAAATTTGCAGATGGTACTTTTTTCACTTCCTTTTCTGAAGCAAATAAGATACTTATACTCATCAGTTGTGGGCAGACAACTTGACATAAAAGGCAGGGTTCAAAGCCTGAAATTTTCTGCATTCTAATTGCCAAATTGAAACAAAAATAAAAGATCTTATCTGAGATAAATTACTGTTACATAATTAACACTACTTACATGAAAATATGTTATGTTCTAAAAATGCTAGAGGGTAAAAAAAATACAACAACAATGATGAGATGAAGGAAAAAAACAGTGTACTCCAATTTTCAGGCACGAGTGGGAAGGAACTGCAGAATGCTGGGACAAAGATGTGTAGGACAAATATATCGCCTGCTTGTGTACTGTTACCAAAATACTCACTGAAACACATGGGGCATAAACAACCCTATTTAGAATACAAGATTGCACACATAGTTAAAAAGCTGGGAAAATAACTTGAAAACCTAATGAGCATCAAATGGATACTGTGGAGGAAAATGCCAGAGAAATGGCAGGTGTGAAGGCTACGTAAGATCATCTTCGATGAACAAGTCAAGAGGGTTATGAGTACTTAAGATTTGTATCACTTCTTCAGATTATAGATGATAGCTCTTAACAGGAGGATGCTACTGACGAATTACATTGTCAAAATATTGTTGTTATATAGGCATGAAGGGTAAAATATGTTTAAACACACAGTTTTGGATATAGTGAGATATCTGTTCCGCTCAAAGGAAAAGATGCAGATATTGCTTAAAAAGTAGGATCCTCTCTGCAATCAGAAATGTGCATGCTGGGATAAAACCATTGATGTGAGCTGTGGGCATGACACTTCCAGAAAGATATAGAGCATAAAGAGAACAAGCATGAGAGGTCATGGATTTATAGACCTCTGACCAAGAAAGTAATGTTGACATTACTGTATTTGGAAGAGGCAGAGGATACATAATGGTCTGCAAGCATGCAAAAAGATTGCTTTGCAGAGTGAAGTCAACATTTGTATTTAACCATTCTAAAATTGTGACAAAGATTAGATTGATATCAGAAAAAAACTTACTGACTGTGGGGGTAGGGAAGCCTAAGATGACTGAGGAATCTCCACAATGGGAGCTTCCCTGCAAGCATGTTAAACAAATACCTGCTGGGGGAAATTCAGGTGTGGTGGATCCTGTTCTGTACCAGTGGACCCCTTTAAGTCCCTCCAGCTGCATCAATGATCTCTGTATTTCTATGAAGTTGTGTACAAGGTTAGTGTTTATGAAAAGATGACGATGACTTAGCTCACCGTATTTTTTTCTAAATGAATTTTGTATGTTTTAAATACTGGTTTTTAAAAAGGGTAAAAATTTAAAAACTGACGTTTCTGTGAAAATTATTAGTTTTAAATCAAAAAATAAAACCCCTTATCAAAATATTTCAAATGAAAACAAATATTCTGATTGAAAAAAAAGCTCCAATTTAGCATTGTTTCCCTGGTAACCAGGAACATCATTCTGTGGACTTGTTCTTCCCATTCGCCCCCGTGTGCCAGGCTTCCAGCTTGTCCAGCACTCCTGAGGCTTGGATTCCTGTTAGGGTTGCTCCCCCCTCTCCCAAAGGGTAGATCATGAAACATTATGGTATGTGAAGACCATGGTGGATGCAAAGCTGGAAGAGAACAGGATCAAGAAGAAGAACAGAGTTTTGGTAAAGTCACCTAGCAAAATATGTAAGGAGAAATAGGTTTAGGATAACTTTTTATTAAATTACCCTCTTTGGGTTTTTAGAGAACAAATATCTGTCTCTTGTCCCTCACAGACAGCTTGAGGACAAGTAGGCAATTTATGAGAAGCTCCAGATGGCAGCTTTCATATTTCTAATACATCACAAGAAATTATCTGATTTTGGGTTGTTTTTTTTTTACTTCTTTGGTTTCCCTCAGATGAGGAGATTGCATTCATTGCAGCCATTGGAAGTGTCAACATTGTGCACTTCCCCTAAAGCAAGATTCAGCCTTTGCCAGGCTGTGCTCAGGGGCCCAGCACTGGTCTCAAAACATCAGAAAACAAACCCCCATAAATGGACATCCCTTCATCCCAAATCAATGGGAAGTCTATCTCCCTTTATTAATAATGTCTGTTCCAAATGAATGATCCAGTGGGGCAACAATTTCTCTGACCTGTGCTCACATTTCAGAGGGGTATTCTAAAAGGAACAACTGGTTGGTTTCATGGAATAGACCAGGAACTCCAGAGGAGTCCAAAGGGGTATTTTGGGTGATACACTTCAATAACAGCTTCACAGAGTGCTCAGGTGAGAGGCAGTGCCCCACCTAAATATTTGACCTGAAGTTGCTCACTGAGCAGGCTCTCCAGGCTGATTTCTTTGATGGATCAATTTGGAATGTGTTAATGGCATTACTCAGCACAATAAATAAAATGCGACTCACCTGAACGTTTCTTGGAAGGAGTCATGGAGTTTATGACACCCAGTGGGAACTGCAAGAGAGGGTCATCTGGAAGGAACAGGGAAACATGCCGAGTGCTCACAAGGGAAATTTTGAGAAACAGATGGAGAAAATATCAGAATTCTCAGCAGCCCCCAAGGAACAGATGAAAAACTTTTGGGTCAATAAGCTAGAGAGTGAAAGGCTCAGAAACAAGGTTTTTGGTCAAATTATCTGGTCCACATGCTGGGAAATGCTAATAATCCACTAGCTCCTCCAGTTTTCATGGGTGCAAAATGTTGAAAAACTTCTGAGGTGAAGCAGTAGGAAAGATATTTCCCATGTTATTTATGGGAAATGAAATTTTTTGTCAAGTGGAAAGGAAGGCTTTTTATTCTCTGAAAAACCATATAAGGATTCTGAATTTTCCTTTTTTTTGATGATAAAATCAATAGGAGAGGGAATTTTCTAACCTGATCATCAGATCTGTTACTGAAGGCTCAATTGATGCAGAAACACAACACAATAACAATTTTAGATGGAAGTACCATTTGTAGCTGTTAAATTACCCAAAGGATCTTTCACATGAATGCTCAGGACTGAATAGCATGTGCATACACATTCCAGTCATGGATCCAAAACAAATTAGGAAGCTAATACACACCCTCCACTGGGACTTAATTGACCATTAGTTTCCTAGGTTCTGAAAAATCATGTCATTATATCTAACTTATTTCAACATTGCTTTTTACCCCCATAGGACACTAGTGCTACATAAATTTTAAAAAAATGCATCCTCCACCACAAAAATACTACTGCCTTTTGAGGGTGAAAGCTTCTACCCAGCAACACTTCAAAAGTGGTGTGGACATTTTTATTCAGAAATTGAAAGATACCATATCTCAGTACAATTACGCAGAAGAATGTAGGTCAGACAAACATAATTACCAATTACAGAGTTTAGACGAGGATGTGTCAGTAACAAGCTCACTGCTGGGAAACAGTATAGCTAGTTCTTAATAATAAATTTCCTTTAGACATCAGCCTCTCCCCAAAGATTCACACCAATAAAATGTAGCAGAAATATAACAAAATCCCTTCAAATGTCTGAAGGGAGTTTATCTTTTGGGAAGAAAAACACAAATAAGCAGATAAAAATTGAAAGAAATTATAATTTCAGGGCTAACTCTAGCCATTCCAAAACTAGACCTTTCATGAGCAAGTTCTTGGAGTTTTAGCAGTGCAGACAGTTGCACAACAGGCAGCCCAGCTTTGTGTTTGAGATCAGCAACAACCCCCTAGGAGTTTGACACCTCTAATAACACTGAACTGGAGTCTCTGTTCAAAATTGAGTTGGAAAGTGCCAGTCCCAGACTCAAGTGTAACTTCTGCAGAAATAACCCCACATTTCTTGGCAGATAATCTTTACTTGCATAGCTTTTGGTCCTCTGAAGCTGGTCAGCTACGCAGTGGGGTGAGATTGAATTTGAAGGTGATAAACCTAAGGAAGAGCTAAGCTTTGTGGTTTGTTTGTGAGCTCTTAACCTCCCTGCACGGAGGGCTGTTTGCAGCATGAGTGGACAACATATTCTGGGTTTGCTTTGAGCAGGCAATGAACCACCTTCTGCATTGTGATCGGTGGTGAGCCAGCCCAAACCACCCATTAGCTGCAAAGAGCACCCCTGATTTTATGGTTCCCTCTGTTCCTCAAGAAACACTTAATCATGTGATTCCCAGAGCCTGAAGATTTTGCAACTGTCACAAGGCTGCACCAGACAGGTACCTCGGTCAGGTATTTGGACTTTCTTTAAACTCCATAAAAATAACAAACAAAAGGGTTGACCTTGTACTGTACGTGCATGAACGCAGGATTTAAACAGATGCAGAAAAGATCAAGAATTTCAAATAGGCCCAGGAGAATGCCATTCTGCAAGAGTATATTAGGGTTCAGTGTAAAATCTCACCACAGAAAAAGAAATTAAATGAAATAAAAAATAAGTGTAAACCCCAAGAGTACTAGCAAAGATGTTGAACACTCTACTCCAGTTCCTGTTTTCTGACACTAATCATACATAAAAAAAAGGTGTGTCCATTTCACAGAGCAAATGACAATGCCCTCCTAATTCCAGCAGCTGTATCTCCATTGTCATTTGAAAGACATTACAGAAATGCAAAACATAGCAATCAGAGATACAGACAGTCAACCCCTGCACATTTGTCTAAGAAGTTTGGCATCATAAATAATTGGATTATTTTGTTTTTTATCATGCATCTTTCATTAAGCATCTGTAACTCTCAGTGACTTCCCGATCCCATCTTCATGGCTAGAACAATATCCACTTGGAAGAAACTAAGGGAAGTATTTTAGGCAGGTAGAAGGCAGGTATTGAAACAGTTAGAAATGTGATACTGTTGCACATTTATAAACAGTCATAGGTAGTGCACGATGTTTATACATCATCAAAAGACTGGATTTTATTCTAAATAAGGAAAAAAATCCAAGTGACAGAGGCTTTGCATGTCCACGAGAGGCATTTCTAAAAAAGACATGCTGTGTTTCAAGTATGAGTTATAGGACCAGATGCTGGAATCCGGGTGAAGAATTATAGGCTGCGTTTATGGGAGGTCAGGCCGGGTAACCACAATGGCCTGAAAAATATATTAATCTCATTTGAAAGATGGAATGGAATGCAATCTTTAAGTTAATATAAATACACCATCTGCAGCAGTGAGCCCTGAGGAAGGCATCAGAATATGGAGCAATTTAGGCAGAGAGGAATGAACCAAATGTGAGATAAGGCCAAAATGAAAAGCAAAGCCTGATGTCTGTTATCCTCCGGAGAAGGTGAGGTTCAGGCCTGAATCCAGCGCATGATTCCCAGACCTGACCCGTGTTTCTGGAGAAATCTTAATGATCTCGTTAATCCTGGGTGCAAGGCAGTTCATCCAAATGAGAGTGAGGAAGTGATGGGATGACAACCTGCGCTTACGCATTTACATCAGGAAAAGATACTGCATCCAACATCAACTACTCATTTTGCAACTCGTCCTGATTAACAGAGCATGTAGCAGTCATACAGCTGGCAAGTGACATTATCCTAAGAGCTGGTAATTAAAAGTGGACAAAATTAAGACAATTGTAGCTGGTACTTCCCAATGGCTAATATCCTCCAGCTGAGGAAAATTATGAGAAAACAGTGAGTGGGAGGAAGAAATCAGAGGAAAACATGAATGGAAATCAGAAGTTCTTTCAGAATAGTCAGTCCATCAGCATCATCAAGGACAGACTGGCGAAGGCTGAACTACTCCAGTGGTAAACTAAAAGTGTTTTAAATATTCAACAAATAGGGAAAATAGAGCAACTGTCTGAAGCTAAGAGAAACTTATATTGGAAAATAAAGACATAGTGAAAAACTGGCCCATGGCAATGCTGAGCAGGATTTTTTGAGGAGTGTTTGAATTGCATACAGTAGAATTGCAAACAATACAAAAAGCCAGAGTTGTTCAATAAGTGTTTCCATTTGGTATTTTGAAAAGTAATATCTTGATGGTGTTTATATGAGACCAAGGTTGAATAAGTACTTTCCAGCCCATTAGGAAATAAGCAGGATGTTAAACATCATCCAGTAGAGATAAACATTTTTAAATCAGCAGGTCTGGATAAATAACACCCAGGGGTCCTAAAATATTTGACTGAGGAAAACTCTGGCTTGCTAATGTTAATTTTTAATAAATTTTAATATCAGAGGGATTCCAGGTGACTGGAAGCAGGGTAGTAACCTGAGGGGGGTGGGGGTGTGGGGAAGAAAGTGAGAGATAGAGATAAAGAGAGAAAAGGGGAGAAAGGGAGAACAGGAAACCAGGTGCAATTACAGAGGAGTTATTGAGCAGCTGACCTCACATCAATCCCAGGTAAAAGAAGTGGGAAAACTGAGACAGGACTGAACTGCTAAAACATGAAAGAACAAGATTTTAATTACTGCCAGTCAATGTGGGTTTATGGAAAATAGCTCAAATAAAACTGGTTTCTTGTTCTGCCTGCAAAAAAAAAAAAAAAAGCCAACTGTACAGATGTAGAAGGCTTTCTCGAGGCTTTAGACTTAGTGCATGACATACTTACTAGATAAACACTATATAACATGAAGGAAACTTATGTTAAATGGCTAAGACATGGCTATTTAGCATAACTCAAAACCCAGCTGCGTCAATCAGATCATCAAATGAGGATTCTTTACTGGCTTTTCGCAGGGCTTTGAAGTATACTCGGTGCTATTCAGCGTTTTCACTGATGCTCTGCAAGGGAATATAAAGTCAGCACTGACAGACAGATGGCTGACACAAATATTAGAGCCTGGTAAATAACGATGAGGAGAAAATACTAATGCTGAGAGTATTTTGGGTTACTTGTTAAAGGGAGCCCATTTGAATGAAATGCAGTCAAATACAGAGGTGACCTATGAGGCAGAGAGCAAAATAAACCTGATAGGACCCTGGATCCTGGAAAGTTGTGATTCTAGAGAATGGTTTGGGAATCTCAGTGGGCATGTAACATCCCATGAAAATACTAATTCCAGAAAGACTATAAAAAAGGACAAGTTGTTCCCATGATCTATATACCCCCTCAGAGAACCCTGGAGGAAGATGCTAACAGAAGGAATTACTCCAAGCACTGCAAAGATGGATGCCCGAGAATCCAGTGGTCGGAATCCTCCCCCAAACAAGGGAGTAGCGAGCAGTAATATGTTTTTTAAATTCTCACAGTACCACATCTCACTGGTCCAGTTTTTACCAACCTCTTTAAACAACTGAAATGGCAAGAAAGAACAAGTGTTAGACTGACTGATGAATGAAGGAGACACCTGACTGTGAGAGATTTAAAGACCCATCTACTGAGTTTATTGTGAAGAAAAAGATGAGTGATGTCTTGATTACACTGTGTAGTTACTTCCAGAAAAGAATGTACTGGATACTAAAGGGTTCTTACATCTGGCAGAAAAAGGCATAATGAGAACCGGTAACTGGAAGTTGAAATCAGAAATTCAAAACGGTCACAATTTTTCAAACAGTGACAGCGATTAACCACTGCAACAAACTTCTAAGGAAATGATTGATTATCCATTTCCTGATGTATTCATATCAAAATTAGATGCTTTTCCAGAAAATATATTTTAGCCAAAATAAAAGCTATGCTTAATTCAAATGCAAAGTATTGGGTAACAGCACAAAATATAAGAGTCTATGACATGTGGGAGAGAAAAATGTGATGACTGCATGGTCTTCTCTGAGTGCAGAATCTCTGCATGTCTGCAAGAAAGTTACCTCTAATCTGGTAGAGCAATGCAATCTAGTAGAGGAAAAGATTTTTAAACCAGACTAGAAAGTGAGCTAAAAATTACTAATAAAGTGAGTCTAATTAACCACTGGACATGCTGATGGTACTACAACTCTAACAACTGTACATCTAGGGTGGATTTTTAAAAACAAATTTTTTAAAACTGAAAAAAAAACCTGAAAAAAACCCCCAAAGACAGAGAAATAATTGTTTCTAGTTTTAAGCATTGCAGACTAATTTTCTGGGGAAATTGTGGAATCCTTGAAGTTTTTAAGAGACTTCTTTACACAAACACTTTCAGTTCCTTGGAGAAAAGGGGGCTAAGGAGCAACTTCATAGCTCTGTACAGCTTTCTGAGGATCTGTACAGCTTTCTGAGGAAGGGAAGCAGAGAGAGAGATGCTGATCCCTTCTTCCTGAGATCCAGTGATAGGATACATGTGAATTCTTCAAAGTTATTCTAAGAGGAGGTTTAGACAGGGCATTATGAAGCAATTCTTTACCAAGGGGGAAGTCAAACACTGAAACAGGGTTCCTAGAGAGGTGGTCAATGCCCTGAACCTGACAGAGTTTAAGGGGTATTTGGACAATGTCCTTAACAGAATTTAACTTTTGGTCACAGAATCACAGAGTATTGTGAGTTGGGAAGGACCCACGAGGATCAGCTCCCAACTGGTTGGGCAGCTGGACTAGATGATCATTGTAGGTCCCTCTCAACTGGAATAGTCTATTCTATTCTATCACACTGATTCTGCCTAGGGAGGGATAGGACTAGATTGCCTCCTGAGGTCCCAATCATTGCTATCATCCCTGTGCTGTGGTTCAAGTAAAAATCATGGCTGTGATGCTAAAAGTAATGGGGATAGATAGGATCTCTGTTATGCAGAAGGTCTAATAGAATGAAAATTTGAATATTACATTATGTGATGTTACAAAACTTCTATAGCTCAGTTACTCTAGAAGGTATATCAGCCTGCTTTTCATTATCCCAGTGTCTGAGATCAGAAATTGAGGTTCTGGTTATCTAATACCTATCTCAGTACTTACCTGCCCTGAAGCCCTGTAGCAGTTCAAATGCTTTTTGAGAAATGGTATTTTTCAGGTCATCTGAGGCCAAATTGGATTATGATGAACTTGAAAATTCAAAGCAACACACAAAGGTGGCAGGGGCTAACGTGTCCTCCCCAGCAGGGACACATCTGAGTCAAGATGATTCACAACCAGGTCTGTACAAATAACTAATTTTTCAGTTTGCCAGGTGAACTTGAAGGGAGAGAAAACATTCACACTGCCCTGAAGTGAAGTTCATGTCTGTTTGTTGATGAAAAGAACCATAAAAAAAAAAGTTATTTTCATCAGTCTGACTAAACTGTTTTGTTTGATTTGAAATTGTTTTGTCTTTGTGGTCTGTTGCTTATAAACATACATTTATGGAAAATTTTCTCCAAAAGTCCACCCATAACAGAATTTTTGAGTGGTGAACAAATGATTCACCTCCCAAAATTTTTGTGGCTTTGTTCAGACCTTTCTATGCATTTCAGCTTCAGCAGATACACTGATGGATCCAGATAGTATCAAAATGGATCAGAGAATCACAGCCCTTCAAAAACTGCCAGATAAAAGCTGCAATGGAAAAGTCCAGAGAAACTCATTGAAAGGAACTACTCTCTGGAAATTTCCCTAAAAAACAACATTCAGGCAGAGAAAGCTTTGTGCAGCCAGACCTTCTCTTTAAGATTATTGGAAATAAGTAAAAGAAAATGAAAAGCCCCACCTCTTATCCTGTCTCTGATACCGTCCATTTAGCAGAAATGATGTGGTTTTCTGTGCCCATCCCCCCAGTGCTGCAGTTACACAGCCATGAGCACCACAAAGCATCACCCACTTTTCTCCAGCTCTGTACGGAAAGCCTGGCACCCAGGGGGAGCTGAGTTGCTCAGCTTCACATGGAAACTCCTCAGCCAAAATACATTATAGAAAAAGGTACTATTTTCAAGAGAGACAAATCTATATTATTAGTGCTGCAAGATGTGCTATTCAAACTCATATACTGAAGAAAGATAGCATCATCTTAAACACTGACTTCAGCTCAGCTTGGGGTATGGCTATGCAGAAAAAGTGCTCCCAACCATTTGGACAACCAAAGTTCAACACCTTCCCAGGAAAGACAAAGGCTCTGAAAATGCAGCACAATCACAGCTGGCTGATACTTATATATATATATATACACACACACACACAAGCTGTTTCCAAATTGTTAAAAAATTCAGAAGACTCAACCTCTTCAATGGTCATATGTTAGGCATGATAAAGGAACAGATATAAACAGTCAGAAACTGATCAGTTCTTTTTCTGTGATTAAAAATTTTAAGTTTGTGATTTTTTTTTTTGTTTTTTTTCAGAAACACGCTGATATCCAGAGGACCTACATCAAGAGCAGAACAGGAGTTTTGAGTCCACAGATAGGAAGATCTTAGACTTATTTCAAAATATGGTAATCAAAAGGCCTGAAAATATTTTTCTGGTTTTGTGAACAATAATAATTTTGCAAAGTGAAATAAGTTAATGCAGATATGAAGAGAGAATGAAAGCCCAGATTTAGGATGCCCACTTTTAGGCAGCTCTGTTTTAGTTTGTGTTCAACTGTATTTACACTTGTGCTCAATCCAAAAGGCTGAAGGGTTTAAGTATGAAGCGATTTCATACAGTAGCTATTTTGTCTTGCTAGACATTGATTTACTGCTTTACTGGTGGGTAACCATTGCAAAAGTTAGGACTGCATTGGTCTGTGCACCCAATGGTGCCGCAGACCCCAGGAGTCTGGGCACTGACCAGCACCCCTGTTCCTCCATGGAGTGCAGTGCCCAGGGGCTGCCTTTAGTTCAAGTGCAGGATGGGAACATTGCACCCACTGCCAAGTTTTACTCTTGAAGAGAAATTTTGGGGTTGTAGCTATCTCCTAGAATAAAGAGTAAAGAATTTGGTTAAGGACTACACAATCTTATCTATCTTCTTTAAATTATTTGCACTATATTATTCTTCGGTTGACTAAGTATCACATCAGCTTAAAAAAAAAAAAAAAAGAAATATTTCCCAAGTCAGTGATGATGAAAGGCATTAGATCATACACCTGAAATACTCTAACTTTTGCTTTCCAGTTGACTGGCAAGGTTCTGGCCACTTGACCAGACACAGCTTCAGTTTCGTTTCACAGAGCTCAATTGGACTTGCAATGCCAAGAAGTAAAAAATAAAAATAATGATAACACCTCCTTTTCGTGCCATGAAAATAGACCAACTTTGCTGTATATGCCAGGTGCAAATCCCCTGGAAAATTAAGGTGCCATTTTTCCAGCCTACTGCTTCCAGAGCCACATTTGAGGGCTGCACCAGGAGGGGGCAGGAGAAAGCCGTCCGTGCCTTCCCACCGAGGGAAACCCTGGCAAAACCGATTGAAAACTTCCCCAAGCTCCAAGTTAGCTTCTGTGCTCCTGGCACCATCCCTCTGTTACACACATCAAATGATATGTGCAGAGCACTCCGAGTGTGGATTATTTTCAGGCAGAGGATCCTGCAAATCCGGGTTTGTAATACATCCCGCGGTGTGATGGCCAGGCTCCCTGGCAGCCTCCAGCCTGGTCCAACTTCGCTTCCTCCCCAGTTACTAGGAACTTTGACACTGAGATAAATGAGTTTTGGCTAATTTTCTCTTACAGCCCTTTGACGTAAAAACCATCTCGGCCTTAGCATTTTGTGCAGCGCTTCTAAAGAGCCTGCCCATGCTCCGTGCAGCAATCAACAACAATAACAGTGCAGCAGATGAGACTGAATGTGGTCTTGTATCGCTGAAGGCAGGGCAGATCAGTGCTGATAAGGCACCTAGTGGTTGTCTGCGTAGAGCAGCCCGGCTACACCCCAGAGTCACTTGTTACGGTCAAGGTGGCTGAGCAGGTCGCAAAGGGTGCAGGGTACAGGCTGTGTCTGGATTTCTAAGTCTCAGTTTTCAGAGAAAACTGCTTCACACACCTATCTTTGGTGGAGTAACTGAGGACTGGATGGTGGGGAAGACTCTTACGTTTCAAAACTTCCAGCTTCTGGAAGGGTCAGGGGAAAAAAGTAAAAAAACCCCAGTCTTCTCTTGTGGTATTTAGAATTTCTGCTTTCAATCATAGCCAGAAACCAGAGATGTGAAGCCGTATGAGAATTAAATATGTAAGGGAAAAAAAAAATCAACCAAGCTTTGCTCAACAACAAAGAAGACTTGGCTCATGTTGGTTTCCAACTATGGGTGAAGGTTCAAGTCACTTACTTCAAAAATACATTACTCATGAATGAGCTTTATTAAGAAACCTTGTGCTCCTATAACTCTTTCCATGTGAGGTTTTCAAGTACTTTATGGAATTAAGCAAAACAACCCTGGGAGGTAGATTAGTTCTAACATCCCCACATTACAGATGGGAAAACTGAACACTAAGCACATTTGTAGGAGAGCCAGAAATAATATTACCTAACTCTCATGTACTGCTTTTCAGCAGTAGATCTCACATCTTTACAATGGAGGAACCATTATCCTTATTTTATAAAAAGGCAAAGTGACTTACTTGTCCTGGCCAATAGCTGAGCTGAGTGAGAGGAGCCAGTTCTTCCCAGTCCCAAGGCCTGATTTTACTAACTAAATGACCAAACCACACTCTCTTTAATAGTAAGCAATTATGCAAACACACACATTTAAAAATACCAAAAAAAAAAAAACCAACCAAAAAACCAACCCCCCCAAAAAACCCAATAAACCCCAAACAAAATGCATCAGGGTTGATTTCTGGAAAGCCAAAAATGTTTTCTAATACTGAGGATTTACTTGATTGACTGTATCTCATATCCCACTGATGCACTGCATCTTTGTTTTCCTAGTGAACATGGGAAAATAAGCAAATTGAATCTTTTCACATTAATCATGTGGTATTACCTGACCACAGACAGCATCAGCAGAAAAATTTAACATCAAAGAAAACTGTTCTATGGTCCTTTTGATGTTGCAAACCTGAACACAGAGGAGATAGTTCAAGTTTTGACAGAAGTAATGACACATGAACATGGAAGGGGTCATGATGTTGCTGTTTAAAGAAAAAAATCCAGCAACCCTCTTCCCCCAAATAAAACTTTCATTTTTACAGCCTTTTTCCCTTCTTCCAGGAAAGCAAACTCTTGAGCTCTTTTACTCTAAAACTGTCATGCTTTGCACCCAAATGCCTTTTGGCGTGATCTTTTGTCCCAGAGCAAGTCCCCGGTGAGTTGGGCGCGCAACAGACAAAACACGAAGGTGCTGCTGTCCCCAGAGAGCTTTCCATCTAGACCCACTGAAGACCTTGTCCCACTCCAAGAAATTCCCTGTTCTTTTTCTGGGCCATCCCATTATTTTGGGCCCAGAAAGAACAGTCTAAAAGCAGACAGTGTAGAGGGTTTAGAACTAGCAAGTAAAACAACAGAAGTTCACACACAGTATGGGAGGAAAAATTATGATTGAGAAACTTGTTAATGCAAGCTGAAGTTGCTGCTTTCAAGGCCTTTCTGAGCTAGAAGACTGATGGGTCAGAGGATGTTACCCTGGCCCAGCTGTAATTGAGATGCACAGTGGTGCTTGTCTGCAGAAAAATGAATCTACAACAACCACATTAACGTATTATAATTATATAAATGATAAAGATTAAAAAAAATCACACATAGATATTACCATATAAAGAGATTTCATGAGTCCTCAAAATGGGCTGAACTTAAGCCAATCTTTAAAGTGGTTTTGGTAGAGTTGCCTGTGGACTGAGCTTCCTTCTCTAATTCAATCAAACATCCTTCCCAAAGGCTAAGCCAAATTAAAGCCAATATTACACTAAAAGGAAGGATACACAGTCATTTACACATGACTTAAAATTAAATTGAAATGGCAACAGAAACAAGTCCCCACTTTTATTTTATGCGTTTTTTTCATTTTTGTAAGATCAGCTCTTAGCACAGGCAGGCAACAGAGTCAATTTATTTTGCTCTTTGCTGTGCCCCAGCTCTCGTGTGTATATCTGATGAGTCACTTCTTGCTTGTGACATGTCTTTGCCACCTGCAAAATAGTCACACTGGGGCCCAGTGACGGGGTGGGGATTTTGAGCTTTTTTTTTCCACTTGCAGGGTCCTTTGAGATCACTGGAAGGAAATTCTATAAACCTGTGCTGCTACTCTTCTGAATTACAGAGAAGAGATTCCATTTGAGTGATGTAGACATTATTACTGTTGCTGTTTGTCTGTGGAAAGTGACCTTTTACTCTGCTGAAAAGAGCCAGACACTGTAGGAACTGCTGAGGATGACACAGTGGATGTTCTCCACTCTGGTGTGAAGTCTAATAAACCTAGAGGACTTTGTGTGTGCTTGACTCTCTGGGCAGAAAGAAAGCAATTATTCCTTTTTCACTTATGCTAATTTAAGGAGAAAGGTCATTTTGAACAGCTAAGAGAGTTTCTGTAATAATATTTTACTTATTTAACCAATCCTCAGTTTTAACAGATTTATGTCTTAATGTCAGCACTAACCATCTATCCAAGGACCAGAAAAATGCTTTTGTGTCAAAGTGCTATTACTCTCCCTCAAGTACAGATGTGGAAATGGAAAAAGAGAGGTATTTGAAGATTCTTCTCTGACATAAGAACAGCACTGAGATCTCCAATTTTCATGTGCTCTTCCATGGTCCTTGCACTGTATTTGCACCCAGACTTAAGGTCTCTAAGCCAGGACCAGCTCAGAATGACTCCTGGGCCAGTGCCATGCTATACCACAGCTAGGGACCCATAGACTTCTATCACACTGAGGGTGGTAAAACTGTCTCAGGGACCCAGCCTGAACCTCTGTGTTGCAGACCATAGCTGCACTCCTTTCCCCTGAACAGTCCTGTTCTGTACAGTGCAGGGAAATGTGTTCATGGATTAGCTGTCTCCAGTGTGCAAAGCTGTGCTCTCCTTTGGCTATAAAACACCTGGCCCTGGTGTGGCCAATAGGCAGAGACTAAACACAGAGTGGAAAATGCTGCAGCTCTCAGCAGTGTCCCAGCATTTGACTGATACACTCATTCAAACTCACAGGGTTAAGCCCATTTTTATACAAGAGTTCAGTGAAAAAGCCTGCAAAGAAAACGGGACAGGAGAGCTTGTCTTCCTCTGTGTAGTAGGCTAGGGCTGCCTGCTGGGATCATCAAGGAGCTGTATCCAATATTTTTTGCTCTTGCAAGGGTCTAGACTGTTGCTGAAACTCTCTATCACTCTTGTTATTTTTCCTTTGATTTTCCTTTCTTTTCAGTTGAGGTTTTTGGGGTTTTGCTGTGAGGTTGCAGTGACGCAGCGGAGCCTGGGTGAGCATGGCCTGCAGCCTGTGGGTTTCTAGAGGCTGGATGACCCAGAAACTGGATACCATGACCCAGGTGGTCCTTTCCAGCCCTGTGTTCTTATGCTTACAGTCACTGATGGCTGCAGGACACTCTCAAAACTAAAATATGGTCCCTTTTTACAATGACCAGAATGCAACCATGAAAGAAATCTCTCTTGTTTAGTCATCTGGACTGCTGCCGGAGAAAAAATGAACAAGAGGTTTCATTTAGGTCCACTGAGCAGAACTTTGCACTGTTCACATCCCTGAAGGTGATATGCTCTCATCTAAGTAGAGCATCTGCTCATTTATTGTCCCCAGGAGTCATCACCTGGAATGGGAAACATCAGGGTTTTGCCTGAGCATTCAGCATTAAGTTGTTGGCAAATCTTCACTGTAACATTTTTTCTTATCTAATGATAATTTGATGATGAGAAACCTGCCGAGTGAAAGCATGACTATTATGTGAGCAAACAATACAGCAGTATGTCCAGTATTATCTGTGAAATGTATTTCAATACCTGTGTGATTAATAATGGATTTGGAAGCACAGTGAAGTATAAATAATCCAAAACAATATGCAAAATTCTGTGAAGGAAAGGGATTAATACGAGAACAAAACAAAGCCCTGGAAAATACAGCACTCAAAATAAATTATCCAAAATGCTGGATCTTCCCTCAATGTAATTAAATAATAACATAAAACTCACAGATCAACAGCCCAGTGGTTTTCTCCAGTAAATATAAAACAAAGAAACTCAGCAGCAGTCAAGCTGCTTTTTAATTATACCAACCACTTCAATCGAAAAACCCTATGAGGGTTAAGGAAAAATTGCTGCTGAGGCTGGGCAGGCTTGCTTGGTTGCACAGCATTCCAGGGAGGGAATTTGGAAACAGAGGGAGCAACTCTGTTCTACACATTTGGTCCTTTTAGCATGCATACAGGAAAAGAACCATCTTTAAAAGGGAGCACCATAGTTCTGCAGCCTTCCAGAGAGGCCTTGAGAAGAAATCTGACCTAAGTGCTAACTGGCACAAGACATTTACATAAACGTTGCTCTGCTGCATGCTCCTGCTCCTCACAAATCCTGAGATCTTTCGAGTACAAAAGTTAGTCCCAAACATCTGAGCTAAGCCGAGCCTTTGCTGATGGATGCTGTCTGCTTTGCAGGGTCCATTCTGCTGGTCCATTCTGCTGGTCCATTCTGCTTCTGACTACAGGACAGCACAGTCCCTGAACAGTTCTCAAACAGTCATCTCTGAACATATCTTAAATACCATGAATTACCTGAGTGCACCAGTGGGGCTGTTAGGGAACACAACTGACCTCATAAAATGGTGCCAGAGACCTGGGAGGATGCCGGTCCCTTCCCTGACCAGCAGTCAGTAAGATTATTACTAATTACTGTTTTAAGTGCCCTGCTGATTTGATTTTCTTGTTCCGTATGCTTCTCTTTTCCTTGATCTTATTCTTTTAACACAGGTACTGGAATACAGGTAAGGAGCTACCTATTTAAAATGTAGAAAACTAGTACGACAAGACAGCATGGGCACAAATTAAAACCTTTTTTTTTTTTTTTTTTAATTCCCAAGAATTGCCACAAGACAAATCTTCTTTCACTGAGTTAAATGTTATTCACTAAAGGAAAAAAATACATAGTACAAGAGTAAGTCCTTGAAAGGAAAACAGCCTCCTAAACCCACAAACCCAAGCAAATCAAAAGACAACTTGTTCACAGAGATAAAGGGAAAAAACAGAGAGGAAAGTTTTTAACAAGGACTTTTTTCATTCTCTCTTTTTAATCTAGTATCAGTATCAAGAGCTGAATGGGGAGAGCCTTTGAACAGCACCTGCA
Source organism: Cettia cetti (assembly GCA_013401135.1). Classification (NCBI taxonomy): domain Eukaryota; kingdom Metazoa; phylum Chordata; class Aves; order Passeriformes; family Sylviidae; genus Cettia; species Cettia cetti. The sequence goes on from VZUI01039770.1 coordinate 49,785, forward strand.
TGGGCCAGCAGTGAAGGTCACATACCAACCTACAAATCTCTCCCCCCTGGCACTGGAGAGACAGAGTTACATTCCTCCCTTTGTACTGACACGAAGTGACTTCAAGTCCATGTCCAAGTCTAAATAGTCATGAGCTGTAACCCAATCATAACTGGTGACTTCTGTATGCTGGCCAGCAGTGGAAACTGGAGACTGCTGGTCCCCACTCTCCTGCACGCCCCTGAACGTCCTCCCTTCAGCTCAGTTTTTTCGCTTCCCACTGTCAACATCAGCTCCGATTCTCTCAGGCTGGCACCAGTTTGTTGGGAGACCTACACAATTAAGTGTTCAGAAAAAAACCTAACCTCCAGCAACTTTATTGAGGAGGGCTGTGGGCAGGACTAGGGGAGTAGGTTCCTTTTACCAGGTTCAATTGCATGAGAACCTTGGAAGACTTTCTGGCAGTTTGTTGCAAGGTTATTGAGGCAAATTCTGCATGCTTCAGTCCCTTCTCCCTTCTTTTTTAAACAACAGCTTAATGAAGGAAAGCAGAAGAAAGAACTTTTTGTCACCTTTGCTGACCTGTTTTGACTTTTAAAAAGGAAAATGATAGCACAGTTGAAGGGTATTTTAACCATTGCTTCCAAGCTGCTTAGCCAGAGGCTTCACAGTTCTCCTAGAGCTTTAAATCACAGGCAATGACATCTCCAGCAACATACAGGGGAGTTGCTTAGTACTTGTACCACAATTATTCTTCAGGGATACACAAAATGCCTTTTTCACTATGCTGAGACTCACCACGGTAATTCCCTTTGTAAGGGCTGTTAGAAATACTTCAAGTGAAAAATACATACTCTTGAAGCACTCTTTCTAGCTTTCTTAATTAGCAAATTATGTAATCTGGGGTAACAGATTGTATTTTGTTTTAAAAGAAATATCTAAGATGAAAGGATTAGTTTATATTATTATTTTGGAGGACTTGATAACCAAACAGAAATACACAAACAAAAGGAACAGATACTAACTGGCCCCAGCATGCTCACAGTCCATGCTGCCTTCCACTGCTCCAGCTGTTTTCATAGGGGATCACACAGAATATATGTGCCCTGGTAAAGGAAGGGGGCCTGGATCAAACCCTGAAGAAGCCTTGAAAGCTGTTGCACAGGAGTGAGGCTGTAGATTTATCCTACGTGTGTGAGGAGCATTAAGCACTCTGCATAGAGAGCTGACTGAAAGCATTACATGTGCTATGGACACTCTGTGCTTAGCAAGATACCATTGTGGACCTGAAAACCTAAACTCTGACCTTTAAGTGCTTGCCAGAATCTGGGAGATAACAGTTATTGATCTGACAGCCATTGCACTGAGAACATTTTACCTCAAGCAGACATTGTGTTCACACAATGGAGCTCCTTGCCCAAAAGGCTGGTGTGATGATGCCTATTATGGAGTTGACAGTCCCTTTATGGAACACAGCCTGAGCTGCCAGGCTCCAAAGGAAAGACGTTCTGTGCACTGCCTGTGTGTGACAGGCTCCAGTTCCAGGCCTGACAAGACAACATGGTTAAATCTGGGTGCACCAGTGACTTCCTTGGGTGCTTGTGGATCACCAGAGACCAGGCCATTGAGTTTGAGTAGGATCACTGGAGCTTCATAAAACACCCACTCTTCCAAGCAGCTGCCTTGTGCTTGGAACTGTACTGTTGAGTGGTGATGCACAGAAATTCTAGAACATGTCAGTTTAATCAGCAGTCCTCAGCTAAAGCCCTCTTTAATCTCGGTTATATATTAAAACATATTTATTGGGTATTAAAAAGATTGCAATTCAAATAGCAAAACCTCTTTGCACCACAGAGGATGTTTAAGACCACTAAAGACCACTTAAAGCTAGCACAGTCTTTTTGGAGGTGCTTAAATAGTTGTAGAACAAGAAACCATGGAGAAACTGAAGATCAGCAGAAAATTTTAAAGAAAGAATTGTACTTCCATGCAAACCACCCACTTCCCAAACATCATGGAGGTACAAGGCATCTGCTGTGCAAAGTTTTCCATACACCCCTGACAGAATTAAATATACGGCCACACATAGTGATAGAGCATCAAAAACCCAAGCACTAAGATTCCTCACTGCATAAACTCCCAGTCAGCTAATGAGGAGCTCGCAAAATAGGCCAGAGCCTCTATTTTCAGACCTAGATGTTGTGTTTTTACTTGGAAGTGTTTAATGTATCAATAGCAAATGACAGAATTTTTTCCTTGTGATGTTCTTCATACAAATAAACTATATACAAATATTCTATGTGGCAATACTTCTTCAGGCAAATTCTGGCTCATCAAAATCCTAAATCCTATAATTCATTTAATATTGCTCAAATTAATCATTATGCAGTGGGTGAGGTGGCAAAGTACCTAACGTCATCATGACATAATATTGTCAAGCAGTGTTGTGACAACTTTTCCATTTTAGAAAAAAATAGCTTAGCCAATCTAGCACTGATTGGATTGACAGCAGCTAATTATTGGGTAGTCAGATAAAATTTGAGTGTATCCAGATGAAACTGAAGTAGGAATGGCAGCTATTAAAAATAGCTTTAAAGACAGCAGCAACTTCCCAAGTTGTTAAATAAGAAATAACAGTTATCTTCTGGATGTTATTGACAGTTGTCTTTATAATATCAACAACCATATCCCATCATTAGAGTATAGTGCTTCTCAATAATTCAGAAGATATAAATTAGTTTTTCAAGAAAGGTTCATGACCCTAATTTCATTTTCTCCAAATAAATCTAATGCAATGTCTTCGAAGAAGATAATGAAGATCTACAGCTCACCTGAGGAATCATTTAAAAGACCATTAATCATCTTTAAAAAGCAGTGTGGTGACATGCATTACCAGATTGTCCTTCTAAAGAACTGTATGTAAGATATTCCTGGCATGCAGTAGATTACACAATACTGCCATCAAACTTGGTCTCCCTTTACTGGAAGATGTGGAAACTGGAATATCAGACTCAAGGGAAAACATCTTTGATTTGCAGTGTCCCAGGACAACAGTCAGAGGAAGCCAAACAGGCAAGGAGAACAGAATAGCTGAGATAAGGATGACTGAGAAAACAGGACATACAACACATGCATACAGCCTAATGGGAAGATAAATAGTTGTGAAAAAATATGTACAAAGGCACATTTAAAAAATAATTACCTCAATCAATCTTTGTGAAGATAGCCCTCAGCTGTTTGAAGACTCCTGTCCACTGGGTTTAGAAAGGGACCCCATCAAAAACATTTAGCAATTTCTAAATAATGAGTAAAGGAAGAAACATTAGGCATGGAACAGGAGCTGACTTACTTCGTTTCATCAAACCTGGACAAAATGAATAATTTCTAAAGCCTAAAAAATTACACATAATTGAAAAAAAAATTAATGTTGTCTGTTAAAAAATCTTGAAATTAATTTCTTTGTAACATCATTTATGTGCAAATTATCTGTTTCAACACTTTTTAAAAGTTTATAATTATGCACAAGATTGTTAGCGATAGTCGTGCTTTGAGCTGAAGTTGTGTTTCAGTACAAAACACAGCATTGAAATTACATCCACTTAGAGCTTTTTTTGCTGCTGATAGTCCCTACATTTAAAAAGTATTAGTAGCTGTTACTAAATGCCAGATGCTGTCAGAAGTGATGAAGATGTTAATTTTTAGTCTTCACCACTTCAGATATTATCTGATATTCAGTTTCTCTGACAAATGCAGATATTTATGAACTGACTACAGCAATCTTCCAGAACTGGAAATTGGTCTGCACTGTATGATGATGACTAACAAGTTGATCATGATTAAAAGCAGAGTCCTGTAACTAAAGTTAGCCCTAAGCTTAACTGAGGGGCTGTGGTTGTTCTAACTTCACTAGGTTATTTGAACTGCCAGTAAAATGAGAATTATAAAATCAATTACTTCCAAGCTGAGTTATTCATCAAATTCCTTTGCAGTACTTAGACAATCAGTTTCCTCTGTCCTTATCTGATTTTTTAATAGAAACTTCTCATCCCTCTGGAACTTCAGGAACTTTTTGTACAACTTGAACATTTTCTGGTGAACAAAATCCCAGGTAACTATTCAGATCTGATTGACTGTGGTCAATTAAACACCATTTCCCTCTGGTCTCCATGCATTCATGCTATTGTGCAGTGGATCCTAGGTCTCTGGCAAGTGTGGCTAGTAAGATATTGCACATAGACTCATCAGGTGAACAGACTAATAAGTGGACTGAACCTTGAAAGCAGAAAAAAAAAAAAGGAATTAGGAACCTATTGATATCAAAACTGACCAAGGAGGATGAGAAAATAACCAGACCTTCAGTTTTGGCCCTGAAGAGGTGATCAGAAACTACAGGAGGAAATGCCCTGTGGGGTTAGAGGCAAAGCATTGAGGACTGAAACAGTGCACTGGGCTTGTGCTTTGTTGAATCGGGGTTTGGTTTTACAAAAATTAAATCTGGGCCTGTGCACTCAAACAATTTCTTTGTGTCTATAGAAACCACTTGAACATAACTAAACTATAGAATTAACGAATTCCCATTTTTACATTGCCTTAATTCAAGCAATGGTATTTGGCAGACCTGAATGATATCTCATTTTCAGAGATTCTATCAACAAATTATTTCCAGGCAAAGATTATTATTTCCTTCATATAAAATATTATAGAACTATAGGAGACATAGCTTTAAAATGGAAAAAATTTGAATTCATATTGAAAGAATACCTCATATGGAGATCAAATAAGACTGCTATGGACTGGACACTAGATGCTTTAAGGGCTGTTACTCAATTACATTTGTCTGTCTCAACAGTGTCACTTGCTGATGTACACAAAGTAAATTCTATCTGGTGAAACACAAAGGGACTGTGTTTCACCTGATCTAAGGGTGCCATTACACAGAACCTCAACAGAGTAAGGAAATAGATCTCTGTGAAGGTTACATTACTATCTTATTTCAGTAGATGGCTTTGTGCTCCAAAAACATGATTTAAAAATAGTCTAGCGAACAAGACACATAACTGCTTACCCCTGAAAACTGGAAAAGATAACATTTTGCTGTAGAGATGGCAGATTTCCATAAGGATTTTGTAGTTTCTCTAGGTATTAACATGGTAGCATTACAGAGTACACAGAAGGAATGTCTCAAAAGCAGAGGCCATTTCCAAAAGCTGGATATGCAATGTCATAATTCTGTTTCCTCCTGTAAGGAGCACATATGACTCAAGATGAGACTGTTTGGTTTTTTTGGACTTTTTTTCTAGAAGAAAACAACGGACAGTGGAGAAAAAAAAAAATCAAAATACGGAAGGAAATAATAGCCCCTTACTATTTGTCATTTTGGGTGATTCAGAGCCTGTACTGAAAATAAATGTTTTTGTACAAGTGAAGTGTATCCTTTAACATGAAGAGGGTGACAAACTCTAAATCTTTTCAGGTAGAGGTTTGCTGTATTTTTTTCTAAATAGCCAAAAGTATAAAGACAAAATGACAAGTCCAGTCATTACTCAATATGATATTATATTCTATATGATATTATTCTAGATGATATTATTCAATATGATAAAGGATATAATGGCTTTTTAAAGCAAAGGTAAAATTGAGTAAGGAATACATAATTTGGATGCAGAAAGCCTCAGACTTGCTGGAAGGTGAAACAAGCTAGAACTGGTCACAGCAGCTCAAAACTTGTTTCCTCTTTGTGTTCTGCACAGGCAACTGCTGCAAGAACCAAACATCCTCCCATAATATCTATGTCAACTTTAAGAAGCTTAGCTCACTTTATTGGGATATTTAGATGCAGGTCAGATAGCAATCAGCTCATTTTCCAGTTTCATTCTGATTATCAGTTAGCCAAAAATCAATATTGGGGTTGCACTTTTACTGCCAGTTAAGGCTCTGCTGCACAACTGGGGAAGGAGCAGTCTGGGTCACAAGTCTGTGCCTTGCTGTGGTTAACAGCCACACCGTGTAATCCACTTTAAAAACTGCATTTCCAGCTCAAGTTAGTTAGGCTTTTATACAAACAGGGGGAGAAAGGCTGTAGGAATGTCATTGCTGTTACAGTCACCTTCTTATTTTCAGCCTACATTTGTCTATGTCCACTTTTTCACTTGTTCACTCCCAGCCAGTGTTTTCCTTTAGCTTCAATTGCGCCTCCTTTACCAAGTATCTACTAACAATACATTTTGAAAAAGAAATTTAAAGATGGAGGTATGATGAGAAAACCAAGTTTCGTAACTTTATAATTCAGGCTTCTTTTCCTTCCCCATTCTGTGTTGAAATAGTTTGGTACCAGCAGTGTCAGGAGAATTGTGATGTGGTGAACATGAGGGATGGGGGAACCATGGCTGACTGGGGGAGGATGCCCAGCTTCATGAACTTCTTCCCTAAGCCTCTCTTCTTTCCTTAATTTTTTGGTTCTGTGGCTGAAAAAAATTTTCTTGCCGTTGTACTTTCTTTTGCATGTCAAACTTAGCTGATAACTAGAAACTCTTAAATTATTTTTATACCTTCTGAACTACAAAACTTGGATTTCTTTCAGTAAAATTACTCTCACCTTCCTAGTTTGTTTTGTTTATCTTTTCCTATTACATTTCTGGTTGGACCTGGAGCCCTTGTCTATACTTTTCTTTTTCCTCTTCTGGTAACAAAAGTTTCAGATAGACTTTACATCACTGACAAATAGTTTTTGCAGGTACCCTGTATTGTTGTGGTCTTTGTAGTTGTTCGAATTTTATTAATATCTCTCTAAATTCAACAAAGTTTGTTTTCAAGTAGAACTATTTGTCTTTTCTCACTTTTAGCTGATTTTAACTGGATCAAGTCAAGATTTCCTAATTCAATAGCAGTTTCTTATAATAGCACTACTTTTGAAATTAAGATTGTTTACTGAAACCAATTCTTAAATAGCATTGTTTCTGGCTGGTTCATTAAGCTCTGTGAAAGAAGCACATCCACTCTCCCATGTGGAAATACCTGGGACCAACCACTGTGAATATTTGCATTTCCACTCTATGCCAGGAAATTATATTTTTCTCTAATAACACAATTCTTGAGAGAAGAAGATATATTTTTAAGAACAACACAGAAGACTAGAACTAGTTCCAAGAAGTTTCCAACTGATTGGAGACTCACAGCAACATCTAACCACCATCCATGTGATGACAGCGCTGTCCTTCTTCCCAAGACTGCTTGGCATAACCTGCTCCTGCCCACGCTGCCTTTGAGCCCTTCCTGACTCCCCCAATGGAGGTGGAGGACCAGTGGAGGCCCTGGTTACTGTTGCTCTCCTGCCAGGCCACAGTGAGTGCTGCACAGGTACCTCCTGAGGGTGTGTCAGCACGCATGGCCTCTGTGAGCCAGATCATTCAGTAATACGTGCTGGGTCACAACCTAACAGCACATAAACCAAAATCATTGCCCTCCTCCCATTACCAGGTATCTTTCAGCCTGTACTAATTTGAGTCCTTATCTCTCAGAGGTTAATTGGAACTGGCAGTGGCCTCATGGTAACAGGACTGTAAGAGCAGTCATGTAATCTGCACTGCAGCTGCACCACGAGGTGCATCACACCCATATCTACAAGTAAGACATCAGGGGAAACAGGAACAGAGAAACCAGGCAGGCCCTGGGGGGAAAGTATGAAAGAAATTCATTATTAATACAGGGATGTTTTAATCAAGATATCAGCTTTGCTTTGTTAAATAATAAAGAGGAAAGGTTTTCTTTGCTGCACTCTGCTCCAAGTGCAACCCTTCTGTTGAGGTAGGGAAATTGTGGTGGATGTAAGTTCAGCTCCTTATGGCACCAGTTTGGGAGTGAAAAGTAAACAAAAGAGGCTCTAGAGAAAAGTATAACTATTTCATAAAATGATCCCAGCTTGAAGCAAGAGGCTAAAGAAATCAAACATCTCAATGTCAGAACAGCAAATGAGTCTGTTTTCTGGCAAAGGCTCAACTTAATTTGGCTCCAGTTCCCCCACCTTGGAAAAGGACCTGAAGGAAGGTGATCTACAGGTAAATATGACCTCCCTGGTGTGAATCCACATATTCAATGTCACAGAAATGCTTTGGCACCAAGGTGAGAGGTTTTCAGAGTGAGGACTGCAGGAGCAGCCCAATGCTCTGCCTTTGAGAAGGAGACAGTGATCACCACTGCCCACAGTGCTGTAACACAGGCACATCTCTGAAACCCTTAAAAAGTCATGCATGCCTGTAAATTTATTAGAGTAAAGATCTAAATGGAATCCTAATGAACACAAAAGTTATCTGGTAAAATACAGATACATGTAGATATAAATATATTTATATGCATATACTACATTTTTGTCTGGGAGAGTCTATCTGGAAGCCATGGCACATGTAGTAGAAATTATGTGCAAGATGAAGGATTTAAAATAATCCAAATAGCTCTTTTTATCCTTTCCACAAAATTAGTACAGGCTCTAAACATACTTGCAAATCTAAACAGCAGAAAGTAGAATGTATATTACTTAAAATTTATACATAACATCACCAAATAAAATATGAGAGAGGCCTGTAGCAAATCATGTAGCAAAATAAGAAGTAACATTAAAAAACACTCTTCCTTAAGAGTATCCTTGATAATTATTATTATACTTGATAATAATTCTCATACTTAATCAGTGTATTAGTTTACCAACCCTTGGAGAAAGGGATCTTCATCTCATTTTAAGTGTTTAAAGGAACACTTTCAGTGTTCAGTGGCATCCCAATCTTGGGCACTAATTTTTAAAAAAATACCATTTAGCAATGGCTTCAAGTTTATAACTCAGCTGAGGATGAATCACTCTCTACTTTTTAGATTTTGTATTCTTATTTGTTATGAAGTTCACTGGCTGGCTTAGCAAAGAAAATAATTTTTATGGAGAAGTACAGAAGTAAAGGAGTTCAGCTTCTGAATGAATATTTCCAAAAATAGGAAATTAAACTCTAACGACAAAAGCTGAGAGGAGGCCAAGGGAATTAACTGCTCATCTGTCACTCATTTTCTGAATTCCCTCTCCTTAGGCTAGACTTTTTAGGGGAGACAATTTTATCTTTGCACGTTGGTGAGCAATAAACTTAGGGAACAAATTTCATATCCTTAGGCTTTGCAGAACAAATTGGAGGGGAGGGGGGCGTTTTGATTTTTTTTTTAATAGTCGAGAAAAAACTTGAAACAGAGGTATTGGTATAAAAATTTCTTTTGTGTTGTAAGGCCATTCCAAGTTTGAGAGACAGGAAATGAGACAGTCCTTTATCCTGGTAATTTTCATCATTTAGCCATAAGTAGGAAGGATTTCTAAACCACACCTTTCAAACCTACAGACAGAGGAGCACGATTTATGGAATTTTCTGTTTCTGATGGTTCAGCCAACATTAACATAGCCTCATATTTTATTGGTTCACTATTTTTATTATATCAAATGTCTCTCCTCAGTTCTTGCAGCACACTGCATAACTATGGAAGCAAGTTCATCTTTTCTGTGACAGAAACACTAAAATACAGATCCCCTAGGACAACCTCAAATTATAAGATGGAAAGTTGATATTAAAACATACGAATGATAGATATCTACCAGCCACTGAGAACAGATGGACTCTGGTCACTTCCTTTTTACACAAACTTTTGAGTATATCTTTTTTTTTTAGTCAAGTTTATGACCTTCAAAGCTATTGGACTTCTTTGAGAGATGCTCTGATCATTTGTCCATGTGTCCTGTCCAAAAGCTATCAATTAAAGATATGCTGCTGACCAGCCAGCCAAGAAAAAGGATCCAAGAGTTCAAGGTATCAACCCCGAAGAAATGCAGACATATAAAGGATTGGTTTTTAACAAAATTGAATGGCAATATTAACAGCATAATTCGGCAAGTAAACTAAAAATAACAGTGCAAATTTTATACCAAAGAAGTACATATGAAATTTTTTTATTTGCTTTGTTTCAGAAAAAAATCGCACCAATGAAATAACCAAGTTTGTTACTACTGAAAATATATATTTTATATTGAGAAACACTAACAGGTAGTTGGTATTTTAGGGCTGAATTTACTAATTCTTCAGACAGTGCTAGGAGAAACAGTGTAACCGCAGCTCAGAACCTGGATGAAATTAAGTTAGAAGCCAGAAAAACACAGCATCAGGACAAAGCCTTTTAAAAACAAGAAGCTTTTAACGTTAGTAGTGAACTTTTTGTTTAGTGCAATGATGGATCCTTGACCTATTTTCTAGGGGTTCTTGGTCTTCTAAGAGGCTTACAATATTCCCCTAAATTTTAGCTACATGTATTTCAGCACAGATCTCTGGCAAATCATGTAAGCCACCTCCCTGTTACTTGTGTCTAGTGGCAAGCATGACCACACAGAAACAGAAGGGTGTATTGAATCTGCCTACCATTCCTAAGCAAGGGTATTCCACGCAGCATCTCAGCCAGCTCTGTTTCCTGCAGCTTGTTGGTACAGCACTGGGCTCCCACCAACCCAGGACAGCAGATGGGTCACAGCTGGAGGAAACTCTATGTCTTATGTTTGCACAACCACAATAAATTGCACTAAATACAAGTCTTCCAGGCTCCTCAGCCTACTGTGTTTAACTAATCTTAAATTAGCTAATACAAATAGGCATCCTGAGCTCCATTCCCTCCCAAGGTCAGCAAACAAAATAAATGCCAACAGAAGCCAAAATTTTAACTTCTCTGTGAAATTATAGCAGAAAGCAAACTCAGTGTAATCTATTAATAATTAATTAATCAGTGTAATATATTAATGAAATAATAAAAATATATATATTTTGAGACTCATAATGACAAGCAGAAAATTTGATAGTTGCATAATATCTACTGGATCATCAAAGCTACTTGCTGGTCAGTATCTGTATTCTCAGTCATAATTCAATGAAGCCAAATGCAATCACATATTCAATACCACTTAGCTTTTGTACAGTACTTTTCATCAGAGCTATTCATCAGCACCTAGCAGTTTATAAAAAAAGAGTGTTCCATTAACACAGCTTAGCAGGTAAAACGATAGCTGAGACAAAAGAGAGAAAGTAACTTCCTGAAGGTCATTCAACAGGGACAAGGCAGAGCAGGGAATAGATGACAAATCTCATGAATCCCCATCCAACGTTCTTGCCATCACACAGCACAGTCCCTCACAGTAACTCACTGCTCTTCTCTTTCAGCAGGCTGCTGCAAAATACATTCTTCACTCTAGATAACTGTGTCCTTATATATTGGAGGAGATACATACTGGTAGTGAGTGAAAAACCTAGAAGGCTTCATCTATGGTGAAAGTAGCTAAGAAATAGCAGTCAACCTACTACCAGCAGGTAGAATAAGCATCATTCCCTCCCTAGAGGGGATTTACAAGAGGCTGAATAAGGTCACAGAGTCTTTGATCTCTGTTTTCATCTCAAGATGTGAATTTGAAGTCAGCACTAAGGCAAAGCAAGCAATGAGGTAGAGAAGAGATGTCTTAGAAAACCCTCATGTGGACTGCACAGTATTCAGAAAACACAAAATGAGGCCACAACTGGATTTTATTGTTATTTTTCCAGCCAGATACCTGTGGAATTTCAGACATTTCCATGGCCATTCTTCAGCAGGTGTTGAAATAAAAGTTACCATTTCCTGCTCCTTAAGGGTTCTTAGAATTAGGCTTCCAGCCATAGGCTTATCTAAAATCCAGGGAATCCAATTAAAACTGCACCAAAGTCTAGACTGAATTATCTTTTCAGGAACTATTGGTAACATGAATTAGACGTTTCCACTGAGCTTCTGCTGAAAGCAACTATTGCTGGTGAAACAAAATAAATTCCATCTAATGAAATAACAGCTGATGGTCATGCATACAATACAGCTGGAAGATGATGGCTTAGCTTTTTAGATTTTTCAGTTGTTGATTGACAACTAGTCCTGCACTTGATTTCCTTTCTTTGGAATTTGATTACCCATATCCACTATTTCAGTGTTTGTAACAAGCACTCTGAGTATCTCAGCTTTGCTAGTCAGTGTTGAGGTTATGTGCAGGAGAATGAGAGCAGCCTAAGTGCCATACTCACTGCATTGTCCATACAGAGATCTAGTCTACATAACTAAGACATCTGCTCCAAAATTTAGGCACTTTTTTTTTTCATTCTGGCTACTCTCATCCTTTATCTCTCCAGGCTTGAAATGAAATAAGGCATGGTGCCCTTTCTTCACTGAATGACACCTGAGAAGGGATAATGCCTGCTAGATTTAAATATGCAATGGCAAAATCATTTCACTGACCACTTAAAATAATTGAAGAGTATACAGTTTTATTGCAAAGTCTAGCAGCACCCCAGCAGAAAATGTTATTCACTTTAATTCCTTTAATGCTTTAGCAGAGCGTTATTTTTTCACTTTGCTAAAAAGAAGTTGCATCCCTATATCTCAGGCAGACCCTCCAAAGTAAACAAAGCAGTAAAAAAAGCAATTAGTTCCTGAAATAAAGATCCTGGTTTTTTTAAGACAAGCAACCAGTAAAAAAGGGGTTTTTTCCTGAGCTTTTCGTTCAGAAATCCCAAGATATTTCCATCTTATGAGATCCTCAGGAGACTAAAAGTGCAATTATAATAATTTTACAGATTCTGAAGACTAGTCATGTAAAGTTCATTTTTCTTGCTAAACTTTTCACAAAGCACCATCAGTGTTGAGAACAGAGTACAAGAGAGGTGCCTCTTCTGCCCTTACTACAGAACTACTTCAACGCAGCAGCATCTGTAGCAACAGTTTTTGCTATTATTATTTAAAGCTGTGATCAGTCTTATTGCTAGACTCCCACAAAAAATTTAATATTTATAACATATTGCTATGGCCACCATTGTTGATTTAAAAGTAAAATAAAATCAAAAGTAAGGCTGAGAACATTATAGAGATTAATGTCAAAGAGCAAAAGAAAACATGGTAATAATAAAATTATTATAATGCAATGTGGTAGCAGCCAACATACAGGACCTTTCAAAGGTACCTCATGCTCAGTAGCAGTCTATCCAACAGCCTTTCTCTTCAGTCACATGAAATCAATCTTATTACTTCTAATGAAGTTATATATATATATATATATATATATATATATAAATCTTGTAATGTATTAAAACATAAAGCTCTTCTCATCAGGCAGGGAGACACAGCAGAAATCACACAAAGACATCTATTTCTAGTCCTGAAGATTTCCATGTATTAAACAACCACCTGTGATTAATTCTGGTGGGAGGAGGAATTGATTTTAATAATATTTTGCAAACTATTACAATTACTTAAAAAGATACAATCTGTCATGTCTGAAATATGAGAACAGGGGATGTTTCTCAGTGAAGTCCTAGAAATACTCCAGGTTTTAGAGTAAAACATATAATTCCAAACTTAAACATTAGAAAATATCAGTCATAAGGGCTCTCACTATTATTTTTCAAAGGTTTTCCAAGCCAACATATTGCAGGCAAGGAAAAGTACACACCTCACTGCTGTCTGAAGCTACATGGCATCTGCATCAGTAGTTCTGGAAGCAGAGTTTTGGAGCACAAGAAGCTGATGATCACGGGAGCATGAAAAATACACTTTTTCACTTGAGTGAAATTTATGAAATGTGCAGCACCACTTAGTGTACCACCAGCATCCCAGATGTAGACATTTTCATATGGAAGCAGCAGTGAACGTGCCCACCTGGTATATTCTCTCTTAACATCACTAAATAAACTGTTGAAATGCAGTATTATCAAAAAATAATAAATGCCATTGACATGAAACCCACGAGACACCAATCAAATTGATTAAAATAATATCTTTTATAAATGAATATATAGCAATTGCAATTAAAATACATGCCTAGAAGAGAAAATAAAGTAATTAACTGAAAAAAGATGTGTTAAGATATCTACCTATCCCAAAGGGACTGAGCAATATATAACTTCTTTTATAGTTGTGCAATATCATTTTCATGTAGACTACTCAGCACTCAGCAACGGATTTTGGCTCTTGCACTTTGTGGAAGGGTTTGGGTTAGTGTTTTTCTGGATGTAAAAGAGAGGCTCAGTGAAGATGAAGAAGTCTGGTTTTTATCCATAAGGATGGGAGATTCTGACTTTTTTTTTTTGTAAGGGGTATATTTCTGGGGATAGTAGAATGTATATCCTTTGAATTTAGGTGGGTAGTTACAGGTAGTGACAGGTCACCTACCTGTCTGTTGGTTTTATTTTTTCTCATTTCACCCAGATGTCAGTACTGTTAACAACATACACAGTGTGTGTTTATAATTTTGTATGCTTGTGATTAGGAGTCTAGTTTGGTTCAAAGTCAAGGCAAATTTGGATATATAATGTCTCACAAGAAGAGCTATTGAAAAGATGCAGGTGAAAGATCAGCTATAGAAGGAAAAAGCAATAATCCAGCTTTAAATGTTCTAATCTCTCATTAAAATCTTTGGAAATAGCTTCTATAGAAAGTTATCTAGCACCAACTCACCTATAATACATATATAATGTATATAATGTTATAATATTACATTAGCATAATTTTCAACTTCCAGTGGAAAATGAAACAAATGATTCCCATAAATAAAAGAGAAAGATGAATGACAAGGTTTTATTACCAAAGGAACCACTGACACTCTAATTAGCAACACAAGGATTATGCTTAGGGTGGATGAATCCCCTAAAGTGTGAGCAGTATTTTTACGTCCTTCTATTAGGAAAGGAAAAGTTAAGATAATCTGAGGGAAATCAAGGAAGCAGAGAAAAATACAATTATATCTCCTTTTCTCCTCCTCCAAAGACAACCTGGACATGCCCAGGCTGGGTGTTGGTGTGACTGCCCATACCCTGCACGGTGCTGGGAGGACGGCAAACGCCCCTCTCCCCCAACAGTCACTCTCTGTTAATATTTGATAGACAGCCAAAGCGCTTCTGCAAATAAAACGAGTGAACCACCTATGAAAAAATAAACTGCTTTTCAAGAACATCCATCACTGGAAAGGACTGATTTTGTTGTCCTCAAACAACCTTGTTCCTAAGGCTCCTGGGCTGCCTCTGAGTTGTAGGAGAGAACATATTGGGGGTTCGCTATATGGTGTGATCTCTTTTGTTACCCATTCACTCATTCGTTTTCTCTTTCCTGCACCGGCACAGGGTGCCTGACTGTGAAACCAAGGAGCCACTAAACTGACCCATATTGCTGTTGTGACACTAGTAAACTACACATATTAATACCAAGGCATCTAGCATGGCACTAATAGTTGGATTATTAGTGGCTGAACAAGCAGGCTTAGGCAGCCTTTATTAGGCTAATGAACAGATTTTTCCAACCAATGTCCCTAATCACCGTGCCTGCCTGCAGTAAAATAGCATGAATAACTGTTAAACCAGATACAATTAAGGTCCTCACTGGGATTAGAGCTACGGAGCGGCTGTTCCCAGGCACCTAGATCCCTGTTTCCTAATTCTAGTTAATAGGAGACCTTCTGCCTGCTTTCTGCCTTAAGCCAGTAAAGGAGAAGGGGAGGGAGGGGGGAAAAAACCCTTTGCAGAATATCAGATCCTCTCTCCTAACCTTTCCTGGATGAATAGAGACGGATTGTGAATCGTGCAAACCTAACATCTTCTAGAACAATGAGGCCCTTCAGCGATAACAATAGTACTAATCATAATAGTAGGCAGCTCCAGCCCCTTTCTATCATGTGCAAACAGTTGGGGCAGAATATGAAATTGCTTTAGAAATAGATACTGACTTTCCCTTCCCTTCCCTTCCCTT
>VZUI01039770.1:65605-121565 GCA_013401135.1 Cettia cetti
ACTTTCCCCCCCCCCCCCCTTCCCTTTCACTTGCCTACTAAGAATAGCCTAATTTATTCATGCTTTTATTTGGCAACAGAAACTAGGCTGACCTGCCTCCCTTTTTATTCAAGCAGATAAAAGGACTTTGGCAAAAAGGCAGAGGACACTCTCTGCATTTAAAGGTGTCTAGTGTTGCTCTCCAAAGGAATGACAGAATGGTTACTGCTTCTTTCATTGGTCCTCCTCTGCTCTCTGGCCTTCATCTCTTTTCTCTCCGACTTTCTTTGGGGCTGTTCATGCCATAAAAACTAGGTTAAATCTGGGGCGGAGGGGAGGGGAGAGAGTAAAAGAAACTCAAGTGCCTTCAGCATCTCGTTCAGAATAGTGTGGCACTGTGCAGCTACAGAGGTCCTATGTGTAGCTCACAGTCTTGGAGCTCCGGGAAGAGAGCATGATTTAGAGATTTTGCTGAGAGTGTGTGTGTTTGGCAAGGGGGGAAAGAAGGGGGACTGAAAAGGGCTTGCGTTAACCCTTCTCCTATCTTTGTGTAACAAGAGTTGCTACTCAGAAAACGTGAGTCACTGCAGAAACACCTTGCATACCAAGCCCAATCCATATGAGACAGCCTGGCTGTATAGATGGTGCTGACGTTCTCGGCTGTGCTCACGGCAGAGCCCTCCCGAGCAGCACACGCAGCCGAGCCGTCACGCTGCAGACAGATAACAGCAAAGTTAATTGCTAAGTGCAAACACAGGCATCTTTCAAGCTGGACAAAACCCCTATGTATACAAACACAGCTTCAGTGGCTGCCTGTGCATCCACTTGGTGAGCAAAGAGCTGGGTTATCTGGTGCTGGATAGGGGTAACAGGGCTCCTGTCTGGGTGAGTAAAGTTCAGCTGCTCCCTGCTTGATTAGTAAAACCTCAGTCTAAATAATGATTTTTAACAACCTATCAGAGGTGGTTGGTTATGTGTTTTGGCACTCCTGATGGTGCTGCAAAAGAGAAGGAGCACTGCCCAACTGTGGTGCCAGGGAACGTCTGCACAAGATAGCAACAACTAGTCACCCACAAAGCAGGATCTTCTCCAGGCTACTAACGGCTCACCTTCCCCACACTTTCTTTCAGGTGTTTCAGGTGCTTTTCCCCATGATTCCACTTTTCTCTTGAGCTTATCTCATTGCATGCAAAATATTTTTATAAAAGATGATCTAGAAAGTCACATAAAGAGGTGTCAAAAAAACAAACACCGAGGATGTTGGTGTGCAAGACCAGCTTAATAGTATCTCCTGCCCTTTTAAATTCAACCACACCCAGCACAGACTAATACTTGGCCTGCTCAACATCCGACTCCTGGTCTATATTTGGGATTTATCACCCAAATGACTGATTTTGCTCCTTCTACACCTTTTGGACTACCTCATTTTCTCAGCTATGCCAAAATAAATATAAATTCAACAGAGATATTATGGCTTACTCCACTGTAACTGAGAGCAGAATGTGACTTGTCTTCTCAGATGCATTATTAAAGAACCTAGCAAGAGCACAGATTTTCCTGCTATGTTATCACATGATAAGGTCGAGTTGATCTGCAAAGTGAAACCTTTCAGAATTTTATTTGGCAGTTTGCTTTAAAACATCAAGTGGTAAATGGTTTCTGCTCTATTTCAGTTCTCATGAACACAGTTCTTTTACAACTGAACCCTTCAACAGGTTAGCAAACATTGTCTCTCTGCCAAGACATGCCATTTCTTTTTTTGTAGAATACTTCTTTTCTTCATTTCTCTGCCAACCCTTTTCTCTTCTCCACACACTGCTTTCAGATTGCCAAGACATGATCGTGTGCTTTAAAGTTGATTTCGGAATTACTTGGCATATCTTCTTAGCTTTCATCTATTTTCCTATCTGGAAACACAATAGAAAGCTTTGACTTTCGAGAATTATTTTTTTTAAGCACCTCTTTCGAGAAGCTATCAAAGTGCTAGCTACCACTGATTTTGTGTAAGAAACTAGACCATCAGAATTAATATTCTTTTCATATACAGTTGAGAAAGGTTGAAACTTCAAAGCTGAAATTCAGATATAACCTCCCTGCAAAGCTCAGGTACTGGCATCTTCTTACCAATCTTAAAATTGAGGTGTAAGAAGTCCTATGCAAGAGTACATATCCTAATCCACTCCAGCACTGTCCAAGAAGCATTCAGACACCATGTAACCATATAAAATGCACCAGATTGGGCATCCAGAGGGTTGTGTCCATAAGAAGTCTATTAGTAGAGTTAAAGCCACAAATAGTAGTTGTGGGCACCTCATCTGTTGTTCTGTTACACTGGCAACAAAACATCACTCTCGCTTCTCCCACTGATCAAAAGATCTTTCCAAGTCCTCAGCTCATTCTGGTAGCTCTGTCCTAAATGCTGTTTCTATTTTTTCCACACACTCCGTGAAGTTGAGGCTCAGTAACCCCGGAATTGTCTCCCTATCTTCCTACTCCTTACACAGTCAATAATCATACTTGCCATTTTAAGAGACAGCCTCTATTTGGGAGTCCAGAATTACCTGTGTTTCTGTCATTACCCCAATCCCCTTTTCCACTGCATGGATGGAAATGATCTCCACCTTTAAAAAGGTAAAATTGACCTACATTCTCTGTGCGTAAATGTAGGATTTTGCATTTGGCTGCATTATTTCAGACTGTTTATTTCTGCTGCCATTATGTGTCTTCCTTAACTCTTCAGGGTCATACCTTTTTGGCCAGTCACTGTACATGGCTATGTGTTGATGTGGTGTCAAGCACAACCGATCTTCATGTTCATGAGCTTTGCTGGCCTTCTCCTCTCCACATACCATTCACACAGCCGTCTTTATGTTGGGCTGCTTCTCAATGCCTCTAAGAATTTAGATGCAAAGATATCACATGAGCCGCCACGTCTGTTTACTGCCTCCCATCCATTGCCTTGAGTTCAACACAAAAATATGTTCATTTACATAACCTCTTGTCAGACATGCATACTTAAAGGCTAACCTGGCCACACAGCACAAAATTATGAACTTGCTTGCCAAGACTTTGCACTCTTACTCTTCACAATAGGTTTCAGAAGCATCTACAAAAGTCAAAAATACTGTTTCTGTCAACAGAGCAGAGAAAGGCCAAACTTAGGACATTCTTAGAGCTGCATACACACCATGTGTTTATAGAAAAAAGATCAATATCTATTTCAGATGTACCTATATTTATAAAGATGGGACTTATAAGACACAATCCAGAACAGAGGCATTCTCTTCAACTTGTTCCTGACATATACATTGGCAATCAATCTATCCTATGGAGAAATGACCCTCCAATGAGGTTTTGTAGGACATCAGTTGCAATCTATCAGCCTGAACAGTTTAGGCTTCCTTGTGTAGGTAAGGATATAGGAATTTAGTGGGGGTTTTAGTGTTTTTCTGGCCTTTCCATGGGCTGATTGTGGGATGAGTGAAGGGCTCAAGGCATGACAACAAAACAGTAAAATCTCTGCAGGCTCAGTGACTATTCTTAGCAGTAGGTCTATATTTTCTGGAAAATAGTCTAAAAGAATTACTCCCAGAGTACAATATGAAAAGAACCAAGCTACTCAAACCATACAAAAATATCTAAGTAAAATGTGACTTTCTTAATTTTTCCCAGGAGAAACATATAAATCACATGCTACCACCTGTTGTATTTTGCCAATTAAAGGACAGTGGTTTTTAAATTCATCTCTGCAAGTTTTTCAAAATTCCTTAGTATTTCATCTCTCAAACATTTAATTGCTTCTGACTGCCTTCAGGAGGTGTACTGGAAGAAAAGCTGTTGTGCAAGGCAGCTGGGAGATCTCAAGCAGTTCCAACTTTTCTCAGTTAATTCTATAGCCTGAAAGCAAGCCAAGATCTTGGATTAACACTAGAAGGGCGAGGATTGTGGCTTCAGAGTTTGTTACAAACAAAAGCACATTGTCAGCGTATAGCATCCAATGGTACTTCAGTGAACCATCCCTGATACTCTGAATGCTTGGGTGAAAGCATACCATGATTACCATTTATTTCAGGGCATCAGCAAACTCTGATGTTGTTGCAAGCCCACAGGGAGCAGGCATTTGTAGCTTAGCAAAAACCCAAAACAAATGCAACTCTCTCCTTCATCCAAAAAAGCCACCCCAAAACCTAAATTCCTGACTGCAAACAAACAAAAAGTTACCTTGCACTGGTAGGATCTTGCATGCAGGACCCTATTTAGAGTCATACAGATTTTAGTCAAATTAAGGAATTGTATTTTATAAGCTTGATGTATATCTCATTATATATTATGCCTATCTCAGACTGTAATAATCATTTCCCCAGCTGCTTTTTTTTTTTTCTGCTTAAGATGGCAAGTTAGCAGTCTACCTACTTTTCCCCCTGACTCCCAGAATACTTAACAATGTGTAAATTCAATGTGGGCCATATGCAGTTTATTTAACCTCTCCAGGTGCTCTGGGAAAGGACTTTTAGCCTGTTGCTGATCTAATTTCATCTTCTGTCTTCACCTTTTCCTTAAAACCACAGCAAAACTAATAACTTAGCCTCAAAGCAAGCCTTCAAAGCAGCTTGTCAATTTTCCTTAAAGAAAAACTGAAGGATCAACCACCTTTTTTTTTTCCTTTTTGTATAAACAACCTGAAATGGGGATCTAAAAAGAGCATAGTATTAAATTTCTGTTTTATTTCATGCTCAAAGTACATGCAGTATGTTTTATGGTAATGAACGCATGATCAGAGATTAGGAGTACATCAGCTGAGGAGTTGAACACAGCTCCCATGAGAACAGGAAAAAAAAAAAAGAATAATCAACCTATGAATACAGTCTTTATTACAATACTACAGCTCTAGAACATCTTATTTATGACTTGAGAGGAAAGATTTATGTACTATTAGTTCCAGATTTCATTAGACTTATGTACAGTTATGATAAGAATATGTACATCTCTGGAAGCTTGTCAAAATGTCTATGAAAATTCTGCATGGTGAATTCCCCTGGTCACAGACCACATGTCTTAAACATGATGGTTTCTCAGGCAGACCATGTTCTTCTCCTAGTTTGTTCTTAGAAAGCAAACTCAGCAGGTAGAGCTGTTTTTGTGCTCTGTCTGTATAAACCCTAGCACAGTGAGATTCTTCTACATTGGGATTTTAGAATGCTAGGATAATGCAGATAATAAAAATCAAAACAATAACAGTATGGAACGACACAGGAAACCAAATTCAGCACTGTACAACATATACAGCTTGCAAGAAACCTGACCCTTTTTTGCAAGAAACTCAAATCTGCCCTTTGCTCTACAACTTCCCCTGTAAAGTCTTGGAAGTGCATTATTTCGGAGGTGGGACTGTCAAAAAACTCCACTTTTTAGAAAAATTCTTCATTTTGTAGGGTGGTTTCTTTACATGGGAATACAGAAAATTTGATTATCTCCCTTCAGTGTTCAGCTTTGGGCCAAGAACTCTTGGCCCTCAATACGCTGTCTGAACTCCTCAGACAAGTATATCTGAGGTAAATACCAGAAAATTTCTTTGTTGTCACACGCCTTGGAGTTCCCTGTGGGTCTGAGGCTGTGTCTGTGGGATCTGCTCTCCAGATCAGCCCATTTACACCGGGGGTTTCCCAAACCTGGGCAGCAATGCCACGCATTTAATCCCTCCTGACCACAGGCAGCCCGCCTGCACCGCGGGCACTCACAGAAGGATCAGGGAGGGAGACATTGCAGATAGTGTTGTACCTCCTGAGATGAGGGGGTTTAGCTGCAGTTTTAAGCTGAGAGGGAGGGAGCATAGCCTACAGGAGGAAGGAGTGTGGAGGAGTCATCTTGCTCCTGGATTCACTGGAAGTTAGTTAAGTAACCATATACAGAGGATATAACTAGTAATCAGGTCATGAATCTCTGCATACAGTTATTTTTGTAAGAAGCCAAACACATTTTGCCAGCCTTGCATTGTCTCATATTATTAGCTGGCAAATAGTGTACAAAGTCTTTCAGTCCAGTGAGAGCAACAGCAAAGAAGAGATTGCAGTTGACAGGAAGACAATAAAAACATCTCTGAGCACAGAACAAAGAAGGCACTTGGAACAACAGAAGCATTAAATTCCAAGCCTTGTATAAGCATGGAAAGAGGAATTCAGTCCATGACCAAGCAGATCATGGGTATTCAAAATACGAAAATTAAGAAAATAATTTAAAAGTGAACACTTTTAAAGTCCTACTAACTTGAAACACAACCAACAAAAGAATAAGATCCAATTATCTAAAATGTTTGGTGAATAGACAAAAAATGCATTGGATAAATAGTGACTGAGAATGGAAATAACATTTCAGCTCCTGGAATAAGCAAAGCAAATCAATTCTTGTTGCTCAGAGTCTTGGTATCCATGTCTACATTTAGAGATCTGAAAGATTCACTAAACACAGGAAAGATCATTCATGGGATGAATAATTTAGATGATCCCCACATAGAGGACTGACCACTGAGAGAAACAGCCCAAACCCCCAACGAGTGTTTCTGAACAGAATGCACTGAGTTGCTGAAAATATGCATCAAAACTAGATGAACTGGGAGTGAAGAGCAAGTATACCAGAGGCTGGTGCAAAAGGCATCCAGGTGAGACAGGCATAAACTTGTCAAATACATAGGCACCATGATGTCAAAATTAAAAAGAAAAATAAGAATGGAGTATACCTCCATGCACCCCCAAGTACTCATTAAAAAAAAAAAAAAAAAAAAAAAAAAAAAAAAAAAAAAAAAAAAAAAGCATTTAGCCTGTCACTGTAACCACAGAAAGCACAGAAAAGCCACCTCAGGACACCAGGGTAGTCCACTGCAGCAGAGAGGGCAAGGACTGGAGGCTCCTTTAGAAGAGTCCACCTCAGTCTGGCTCTCAAAATTACCCAGAGTGTCCCTAAACATTGAAGTCACTGGCAGAGCAGAGGCAGAGGCAAGGGTAGGGCTGGAGGAAAGACTAAGAGAGAGGTCACGCAAAAGCCAGGGCAGGAGCAGGGTCTTGGCTGCCAGAAGCAGCAGCCTTGTGAGAAGCCATAACTTCCCAGCCCCAGGCAGGCTGCAAGGGACCCCCCCCAGCCTCCCCACACAATTCTCAGACTTGAAGGCGGAAAGGCACAGGGCACGTCCCAGGAGGCACCAAGGAAAAGCCTTGGATTTACACACAGGGCACAGACTATAATTTTGGACAGGTTTATTTACATATCTACCAAGAAACAGGCAGTGAAGTTTTACAAGAACTCTCACCCTGCACAGAATAAGAGGGATATTGGCTTTGAGCAGCCAGCACAACCCCATTACTGAGGAGTGATTTCCCTTATCTATATCTGTGACCTGGATCTTGCTATTACACCAGTCCTGCTGAAGTTTGCTTTATTGTGATGGAAAAGTCAGCAGCAGACCCAGATCCCCTCAAGGGACACCCTGGTACCAGTCACTCAACCCATGGTTGTGTTATAAAACAGCAACCTTCTGCTTTGCTAATGTGCAGACATATGAGCTGTAAGCAATTTGTATAAAATATTTTAAGATACCAAGAAAAGAGCAAAAAAGCAAAGATGAGAAACAATAGCATACTGTTAATTTTTGGGTCATTTAACACAACTCCTGGTAATTTTCTTATCTCTGTGCATCAAGTTTAAAACTGGAAAAAAAAAAAAATCATCATCTCCCCTTGTGTACATCTCAGCAAACCGTACCAGAATACTTTGAGTTTGTCTCAGTTGGCTTCTGTTATGTTGACTTCTGCTACAGGACGAGTGAACACACTGAGGAATAGAGCCATAATTCTGCTCCAAAATCTAATGCCAGCTGGAAACAGTGAAATTATGACATTGGACTTGTCAGTGGGGATGTCAACAGCAGTAGCATGAAAAGGTTTTATGAAATACTTTTTTTTGCAGTCCACCAGATCCTGTACAAATGTGCTGAAATTGCCTGTTATAGCCTGATCTAAGCCTCTTTGGATTCATACAAGTCTAATAATGGGCGTTAATAATCTCTGGATCAGAACCTTTAATGATAAACATGTCTTGAGTAGAACTTTTTGCATTCCCTAGAAGTAAATATTTTGGTTTAAGCCCCTCTTCTCAACAAACAAGACAGGAAATAGGCTGCAACTAGCTTGCCTCTTGTAGAAGTGATTTTCTATTTTCTTTGTGTAGCACAGCAAATAATATAACAGTAATCTCTAACCATGACTGAGCTAAAATCTAGAATAAACTAACGTTATTCCTCTTGGCCACTATTTGAGGAAGAAACTGGTTAAAGGCTGCCATGGCATTTGCACAAGAGTATTGTATACTGCTGGTTTTGTAATAACAGTATTTAAGAAACAGCCATGAAATTAGTAAAAGTAACTAGGTTTAGTAAGGGTAATGCTAACTAAACAACTCCAGACAAAGTGTCCTGTGCTTTACAAACCTTTGCACTCTGCCAGAAGAATGTGGGAAAAAAGCTAATCAATAAAAGACAAAATAGAAGCATTACCTCATCATGACGCAAACTCCCATAGCCTAAACACTGATCCAAAAGGAGAAAACTGAACTAGTGGCTCCAGAGATAGGAGTAAACCTTTGGTCACATCAAATGCTCCACTCTAGTTACAGAAATACTTGGCTCCCAGTAAAGTAGCAATCTCTGTTTTTATCCCATGAAAATGAAGGTAGAGATAAAAAGCAAATAAAAAAATGAATTGTTTTTAAAAAAGAGTGTGGTATCTTCAGGCCAGACTATGCCTTACGAATTATTTGTAGATTGCAGAGAAGCATCTGCCATAATTCTGACTTCTGTGTGTTGCCATACCCTAAGGCAGCAATAGCATGTGCCCTTTACTAAATAATGAAGCAGTATGCCACTATATTAGCCACAAAGCATATATATAGGTAAAAAAGAAGAAAATATTTTAAGAAGAAAGAAGAAAATACTTTAAAGCTATGCTGTCTCCTGGAATGAGATTTGTCTGAATGACACAGGACTAGAAAGCTCAGTGTGCACCAGGGGGACTTCCAAGAAGTTTCTTGTTTCCCTTTAACATGGCCCAAACGTTTGTCAGCTGTACAGTGAGCCACTGTCAGTACAAGTTCAGTATTTTGTCTTGACAGTCATGCTTACTATGAGCAGCACTGTCAAGATTTGGTCCTTCCTAACGTCAGAGGCATCTGGAGGAATGAAAACAATCAACAAAACTTTTTGCAGATAAAAAAACCCACTCCACAAATGGCCTCACTTTTTAACTGAAACTGAATTTCTCAAACATTCTATATGCTTAGCACAAATTATGGTTCAATTCAGACTTTAGGCAAAGGCAAACAACAGCCCCAGAGCGGGCAACTCCACACACAATGCTTATCCACTTACAGCAGCTTGATCATTTGAGTGTGCTACAGCTTGCCTGTCGTTTGCTTCATGCTGCTTTTGGAGCTGTTTTTTCCATTTGTTTGTGTTGAAGGCTGCATTTGTTTTCTTTCCTTGTACTGAAAAAACTGGAGTACTGTTGACAGTAAAATTATTAGGCCCTTTACCCTAAAGTTGTCAACCAGTCTTGGCTGTTAACAGATCTAACAATTAGGTAATTAAAAGTATGATTGACAGGCAAACAGCGAAAGAAACCAAACCTGTTATTGCACCCCTTCAGTGCAACAAATAAACCCTCTGTACGTTTTCAGTATTCACTGGCTTCAACAGGCCTAATTATCCCTGGTTGATGAGTATGTGCATAGCATTCAGAAAGTGTAAGGTTTTCATGTCACTTGTTTTTTTTCTTAGGTTTTTGGTTTTGTTGTTGTTTTTTTTTTTTCAGCTAGAGTCCTTTTTCTGATACGTGTGTGCATTTTGAATATAATGCTAAAATACTGGATGTCACCCTGAGTGCTGGAAATAAGCCAACATATAATAATATCCTATCAGGAATGCTTAGGAAAAATAAATCACTCCAGATCCTTGGGAGTCAGCGATACAACTGCTATTCCCTTGTCAGAAGCAGGCAAGCGCATATGTTTAGTGCTGCACTTCAAGGTAGGCAGTCAGAGCTGCTCGGCCGTACGGGACCAGCCTGGATGACTGACAGTAACAGAGCTGTCACCGTGTGTTTCCCATTTTCTGCAGTGTGTGGTTCTGCACCCTGCTGTGTACCTCTTCAGTAGCCACTGATTTGATATGATGCATTCTGAGAGGCAGAACACCTGATGATGTATTTTAAAATTAAACCAAAACCTTGCTGCTCTTTTCCAATTTAGACATCTCGGGAGAATTCTGCACTGTATGGGATCCTTTAATTTTTTATTCTCCCTCTTTCAAATCACATTCTCTGCCTTTCTCACACACAGACCAGGCAATAAATCTGTGTGTGCTTCGTTTTTGGTGGGCATCATTCAAAGGCTGATTTGTTAGGTGTAATTACATTCACAGCAGTTTGAAAGAATTGAGCTAAGCCGCCTGCCCTTCAGCTGCAAGTCTTGGTTTACAGTGCACCCTATTAATATGCAACTGGGCAGACAGATGAAATGCCCTCAACAGGTCTTAGATGTCTTTAGCATCTTAGTCCCCTAACTCTGTAAACATTGGTTAGCTCTGGGAGCAGGGACTGCTGTGCTGCACAGGCAATGCCACTCTGGGGGAAGGGATCCTTCTAAGAGCCTGAAAGCCACCTGAATGGCTTTAGGGATTTCTCAGATATTTACCCTTCCTTGTGGCTAACAGTCTGAGCTTGCAACTGCAACTGGCCAAGCAGAATTCACCACACACAGCCAGGCTGAGAGAAGAGGGGAGAGAAATCCTCTGAAAAACTACCCCTGCAACCTCACTCAGCAGGGCCAGGAACTCTAGGTCTTCAAACTAAATGACATCAGAGCAGGTGACTACACACAGGGGGTTTTTTTGGAACAATAATCAAGACAGATGACAATACAGCTACGCTGCTGTCTCTCTCCTCCCACTGTATTTCCTCCTCTTCCTACACACTATCATATCTCTTTCATGTCATATTCAAAGCAGCATTTCAAACCAAGAGCCAGAGCTAGAAATGGCTTGTTGGAGGGAGACTGTTCTCTCAAGCAGGATATAAAAATTGAGATGGTGTTATAGAGGAGATTGCATTTTTTTTTACACATGTATTTTAAAAGAACTTGGCCAACCCTGTCACTAGGATGAGATGCAGTACCACTGTTAATGCAATACCTTCAGTCTCTTAGCTTTGCTGCTTCCTGATTAATGAAAAAACAACTTCACAGGCATTCCAGAGCTATGGTAACCTCACCACCAATGCTGACATGCAGACCAAGAATATGGGGAGGCTGTTCTGGAGCAGATTTACCCACTCCCATTTTCTGATGAATTTGATCCATAGATCAGACAGAACCTCTTTCCGCATTCAGTCCTTCCTCCCCTCCTGCATGTCCCTGCACCTCCACCTTGATCCTTAACACCTCTGTGTCTCACCACAGACTTGAAACAGCACATCAGGTCCTGTGGGAGCTGGACAAGGGGAAACACACACAGCAGCAGAAACAAAGCAGGTGGTCTGTTGGCAGACACCCTACGTCTTTGAGACTTGAAACATTTCTCTTACCTTGTGTTAAACATGGCTAAAAATGATTCACAGGTTACTAGGGATAAAGAAAAGTTGGACCTGCAGTAATATCCCTGACCTTTCCTCATTCATCCAAATTAAAATAATTTTAAAAAAATATATGCACCTTAACTGAAATTTGAGGAGGAAACTGTGTCTTTTTTGCATGGCAAAACTATGAATATATAGAAAACCTCAAAGGTCAATTACAGGGAATTAGTGGGCCAAAAACTGTGTAGAAGCAGATTTATATCTGTACAGCAGAGAGAATAGATTACTTATCAGGGCAGGGTTTGACCTAAGAGGAATTAAAACAAACAAAAAAAACCAAACCCCTAAAGATCAAATCTGAGGCTCTCTCTAAGATTTAAGGATGTGAAAATTTCCCAAGTAACAAGCTATTTTTATACCATCTATTTTAAACCTTTCTATTCATGAGATGATTCTTTTTATTCATGTTCCTTCAATCTATTATACAGACCATACTTGCTAGCTACTACATTTTCGGACCATGCAAACTGTAAATATTGGTTTGTATTAAAAACAGGTCTGAGGATTTAGCGTTTGCATCCAGACAAAGTATTTTCAAAGTTCATAGGTGTTTTGATTTAGACCCACTTGAAGGACTTGATTCTGCAAGATGCAAAGTGTTTTCAGCTCCCTCCGAAGTCCAAGGCAGTTGAAAGTGCTCTGTACTTTGAAGGGTTGGGCACATAATTTAAAAATCTCTGTTAAAAAAAAAAAACAAAAACACACCAAATAACAACAACACTCTCCTCAATGATCCATTATTTCAGGGGCATGAATTTAATTACTTACTGTAACTAAGCTCAAGAAAGCTAGTCTTCTCACTTGGAAGGATACCAAATTTCCATGTCTGCATATAGGCACAATCACATACAGTGTGACCTTAACAAGATTTATGGTGTGGTTTATTAATTCTCTAAATTGGTTCCATAAATCTACACTAGCCCTCACTATTTAGCTGAGTAAACTGTCTTTGATCTCTGCAGAGAGAAGAAACATACAAATCAGATTTCTTTCATAAAGGTACTGAGCCAGACCCTGCCCTCAGAGGTATGGCCAGCAGCTCCTCATCCCTCTCTCCACGGCAGGAATTCACAGCAGAATTTTGTCTGCCATATGCAAATCACATCCTCAATTAAAACAGTTTGGATTTATAGATGATGGGAATTTTATCTGTGCATTGCTGCTCATTTTGCAGCAACTAACAAGTCCTGGGGAATTTGGGAGATTTTTCACATGGGGAAAAAGTTAACTTTGCCTCATTTTATTTACAGAAAGCTGTTACAAGATAACACTGTCTACAAATATTTCACTTAGAACAACACAATAATTTTAACAAAGATAATTTTATTCAATATCTGCTCTGTAGGTTTAAGCAATGGACTGGCTGCTCATGCTCCACAATGGACCAACTCAGCTCTCTGGATTTGCAGAGCTCTGAGCTGGGATATTCTATATATTATCTCACAGACTGTTTTCACACAGAAGTTTTTCTTCTTGCCTATAGAAATCCATGCTGGGCCTAGATGTGGCTTCATTCTGGCAGGCTGCTCTGACAGTTCACATTGCTGCTGCTGCCCTCCCAAGATAAATCACAACCAGTTCCAGTAAGCCTCTAAAAATTTTTGATAACAACAGAAGTCAAACATTCTTTTAGAGAATGGAAAACAGTGAACTCAAGAAACCTGTACGATGTTATGATGCCTCAATTTTGTTTCATGATGATCAGGATAAGGAGGGGAAAATTAGAGTATACTTTACTTTTATTAGCATTTTGAAATTTTGCTTTAACAGTCAAATTAAGCCATGATGTGTTATTAAGTAACAACGTGTTTGCAAACTCATAAAAACTGAAAAGTATTTCACTGAGTTAAAATCAAAATGTGACACAACACATCTTTTGCATTTGCACCACACTGAGCTTAGAAAGCAGCATCATGTTTACTACAATGTCTGGGGAAAACTGAACAAATGCTGTTGCTCTTCAGTTCAGACTTGTCCTCCTTTATGTTCTTCACCTCCTCATAAAATTCAGATTTGAGGTTTGGTTTGGTTCATTTTTAGTCTCAGTCCAAAAACATTTTCAAATAGAAACTGAATTATCCCATAGGCTTATGTGTATATTAATATAGCTCTTTCCTGTACTTTCTAGTTTAACTTTGAGATGAAACAGCTCAACCTTTTGTGTTGAAAATAGAAAGAAACCAACCTGGTCTGCCTCTTTTTTTAGTTATAAAGGGGCCTCTTTTTTTTTTAGTTATAAATGTATTCTTATCAAACTGGATGTGAAGAACTAATTTAAATAATGGTATTGTTCTTTAATTATTTCTTTAACTTTGTAATTTCATCAGTTATCACGGTGCACAAGAGGCAGTATTTGGCACCATTGGTGTGCACCTCACAGAGGTGAAATTCTTTGCAGACACCATCTGGAACCAGACAACTGAAGGACAAAGTATTTTTTTCAAGGCTGTGTCAAATATGACAAAGACTGAGGAGATGAACACAAAAAGAATAGATTTAGAAAATACCTAAAATAATTAGTTCCACTAAAATACTGATCTCCAGGAGGTTGGTCACACATCTACTGCTTCTGATAACTCCAGAGAAAGAAATCATGAACTCTAAATGGACTCCTAAATTTTACTGAAAAAAGTGAAGATACAACATATCTCTGTCATGGTGGGAGTTGGATCTGAAGACTTTACCAGAAAAAAGGTTAATACAAGGGACAAAGTATACAGCAGGAAATTCTTTATCTCTGGAGCTGGGAGATATTATACCAAAGCTGCAGGAGCTACTTGAGTGTTGAAGGAGAAAAGTTTTTGCTAGGTACATCCACACAAGCTGCTGTCTAACAAGCTGCACAGGAGCCAAAGGCTCAGGATCTGTTGTCAAGTGGATACCAATCCTCTGTTTATCCTAATAATAACAATTTAAAAAAAATCCCCACCACTCTAGAAGAATTCCTGATACCATGATAACATGTTCTTGTCTTTGTTAGATCATCATTTTATCTAGAGCTTAAATCATCCTTGTTTTTCTCCCCAGGACTCAATCCAATGAAACGACTTCTTTGTTCAAAGGTAGTGCCCCAACCTGAACACAACGTGTGGCTGAAGCCACATTAACTCAAAATACAGCTAAAAGTGTCCTTTGTGTGTTTGTGCTGTATGCTGATTAAAGTCAACTTTTTTGCTATTAAAACAAGAGCCAGCACGTTGAGATTTCTATACGTACCATGATTTCGAAAGTCTCTGAACCAGAGACAATTTCTTTAACTAAAGGCACTCCAAATCCAAAATGTGGCTTTACTCTCTGTAAATGAAATTTGCTATATCTGTTGTAATTTTATTCCTGTGTGCATTATAGTTGTTTCCCCATCTACATTTTCCTTTTTTTCTATTGACAGTAAATTTCATCTGCCACTCTAGCATGCTGTCACTCACTCCAGTGAGATTCTTCTGCAACTCTTTATGCTTAAGTTTGATTTCCAGAATAATTTTCTATCACCAAATGCTCTCATTATTCAATTTAGTATCTAAGTTCATTTATGAATATGTTGAACAGCACAGCTACCAGCTGGATACTACTAAGTTCCCTTTACCAAGCAAGCTGACCGTTTATTCCCACTTATTTTCCCCCATCTTTTAGCTAGTTATTAACCCCTAAAAGGATTGTCCCTCTTGTTTTATGAGAGCTGTTTCTTTTTTTACCAGGTGTCTTCTGCAAATGCAACCCAGCAGAAGGAAACAGCCTAGGAGGTTCCTGGAGTGTGTGGTGGGAGACCCAGGGGAGGTGCCTTGCCGGGCCTCTTGTTAGTGAACAGAGAAGGGTTGGTGGGTGATGTGATGACTGGAGGCTGTCTTGGGCACAGCAATCACAAAATTATACAGTTTTTGATTCTTGGAGAAGTAAAGAGTTGGGTCAGCAGAAATTGCAAGCTTCTACTTCTGGAGGGCAGACTTTGGATGTGGCACCAAAGAACATGGTTTAGTAGTGGACTTGGCAGTGCTGGGTGAATGGCTGGAGTCAATATTAAAGGGCTTTTCCTTTAAGAAAACAATCTAAAAAATTCTGTGATACTATGAAAAGCCATCAAGCAGAAATCGATTGGAGAAACTTTTTGGAAATTCAAAATATACCCTTATCAGCTCCACTGCAGAGTTTTCATTTGTTTGTATTTAATTCCTTTACACAAGCCTCCAACAAATCTGCGAGATAAAATCCCTCTATAAATGCCATCTTGTGTTTTCATAATAAATCATATTTATGCACATTTCTACTTTATTATTAGCACAGGCTCTGCCCAGTACAGAGGTCAGATTCATTCCTGCTCAGACATTTGTCTTTTTTCTTCTTGGACCAAGGAGGGCTTCTTTAGTACCATATTATTGACCCATATTCCATTTTTCATCCACAAGTACAACAGCTTTCTGTAAAACTGCTGTCCTAAGCTGAGTTCCCCATCCTGTGTTTGGCTAAATGCTTGTTATACTTCTGTCTGAGGTTGGTGGCGGGTTTCTCCCTGGTTTGGATTTAACAACACAAAAAGCAAATTCAGCTGAAAAAGATTTCTTCCAAAGGTGGGCCTTTTACCCCCCTGATCCCTTCCCAATCCATTGGTAGTGACACCTGATAGTGGAAGTAGGAACACATTCTTATTTATCAGTCCCCTCAGACAATTAGTTGGATCTGCTCTCTCTCTCTGGTATGCTGTGCAGGAACAGGCTGTATACTTGTGTTACATAAAGATAGTTTAGGTTTATCGAAGTTTTTGCATTGATGGGACATGGGGAAGGCGATGAGTGCATCTGTGGATCTGAGCGGGGTTTGGGTTGTTGCTGGGTGATTAAAACATAAAGTATGTTATGGTGAGATAGATTACTTGAAGAATGTACAGCAATGAAAACCA
Source organism: Cettia cetti (assembly GCA_013401135.1). Taxonomy (NCBI): domain Eukaryota; kingdom Metazoa; phylum Chordata; class Aves; order Passeriformes; family Sylviidae; genus Cettia; species Cettia cetti. The sequence goes on from VZUI01039770.1 coordinate 82,148, forward strand.
CTAGAGGGAAGAAGGCAAAAAATGACTCGATTCTAGTACTCAACAGTATGCAAAAGGCTAGAGAAGAAGACAGTCAAAATATAATTTCAGAACCTGATTCAAATCCCACTGAAGTAAATGAAAAATTCCCTTTGGTTTCAATGGAGTCTGAACTTGATTGTTAATAGCTGTCATTCTGAGACTGCACTCACACTTCAAATGTGTTTTAGATTTAACCAAAAAAAATTAGACAAGTAAGGCACCATGCGAATTGTAGAATTTGATTAATATATATGAAAAAATCAATTTATTGAGTCCTGTCCTACTTCCTTTGGAATCCATGAGAGCTTTACCATTGATTTCAGCTGTGGAAAAACCTCACTGCTTCCTAGAGGGAGCTTTCCATCTGAGTCTCCAACAAGGAAATGCTCATTCACAAGCTGTGTGATCTAATCCATGGCAGCTTTAGCAGAACACACTGACATCCCTAGAGAGCAGGATGAAGTCAGATCAGGGCTGTAAGATGAACCAAGGCCACGTAAAGCCTTGCTTAAGTCAACATAAGGATATTATAGTCGAGATTTCACCACAGCCTTTCCATTGCAGTGGGAACTTGAAGCAAAGAGGGCTGAGCGAGAGTTGAAGCGGGGAGACCCGGTGATGCAGGGTTACGTAATAATCCAGCCTGCTAATCACAAAAGCATGGATAAGCATTTCAGCCTACATAGCACAGGCAACCATCTAATCTTGGAGATGCTTTCTGGTGGGGTGTTTTATCTTCCTTTCTCTTTCTTTCATTTTTTTCCTTTTTGTTTTTCCTTCAATTGTCACACAGCCTGAGGTGAGGGGAAAGAAAAAAAGCCACCCTGCAGATAAACCACAGCAATCAGGATAATGATTGCAAGGGATCATCAGTCTTCATGACATGACCTGAGCATCACCAAGGGCTAGAACAGCATTTTTCATCTCTCCCTTCCTTTCCTCCCTCCTAGTTTGTCACTGCAGAAATGTAGGGTAGCAGGGAAGCAGAGATGGTGTTTCTGAGTCTTAGGCTAGACATAAGATAAAATGTGCAGGTCAGCCCTCTTGGGTCAAAACCAAAGGGAAAGGAGAAAAGAATCCCTGAGAAAAGGATTAAGCAGGAATCCTCCAAATCCCTGCCTTGATTCACTTGTTCCTAGAAACGAAAAGAAGCCAACTGAGCTTGCAATTGCCTTTCCCAGATGGGAGACAGGGACTTTCCAAATTCTTCATCTGTCATCAGCCAGGGATAGAAAACCTTTGTCATCATCCCAAGGAAACGAAGAGGGTAAACATTTGTCAGGGAGATGCTCTGTATCTCATTTGTTAAGCACCTAAAGTGTAAATAATTATAGGTCAGGCCCTGCTATATGTTATTGGTTGTCCTATTATAGAATTGTAATAGGACAACAATATTACAATAGGTAATATTTCAAAGGACTTGTTTACAGGAAAACTGTAACCAGGTTACATAAACTCCCAAAGCAGAGTCCACAAACTTACTTAATATACTTTGTTGTTATGTATCTTTTATTCCTAAAGGACAGCAATGAAGAAAACTGACAATGGATGAGTGTGCACTGAATGCTGTATGAGAATCTGTAAGGCAGTTTAAACAGATGATTACAAAAACATTTATCTGTTATTATCACAAGCTGCATTAATCAAGCAAATCACATATATCTGTCCCATGAGGGCACACTTTCAAAGTTTTATCACAATTCAGATCCTGTAAGATCTTACTGATACTATGATATCTTAGAGGTCTTTTCCAATCTTAATAATTCTATGATTCTGTGATGTGGTGCTGCTCAAAAGGGTTTAATATGCTATTAGGAAAGGAAATTAATTTGTCTGTGGGAGATGAGAAGCTGATCAGCTCAACCAGACAGAACAAATCCAGCGTAAAAGTGGAGACTCACAGATTTCTCTCTGCCCTGACTAATTTTAAACACATTTCAAGAAGCAAGACAAACAGGAGAAGGGAAGCCCTCCCAGTCATCAGCAGTGCCAGCTGTTTTACAGCAGGGTTATAGGGAATACCCAGGGGACATGAAAGGGGAACATTAAGCACCTGAACCCAATACTGATCCCCTTCTAAGGGCTGGGGTCTATTAGAGAACTTGCCAGGGAGTGAGCATCAGTGCTATAGGGCTTACACAGATTGGCACCTCCCTGGCTGGAATGCAGAAAGGACAGACTCAGACTGGTGATAGGCAAGAAGATCCAGTCACTTTTACCACTCCTGAACTCATATATAAGATGTATTCACAGAAAAGAAATTTATCCTGCTCGTATACTACTGAAGCCTATGGGTGAACAGAAGCTTCACTGAACAGCTCATCTGTAATGTTCTGCTGGCCTTGCAAGAGGGACTAAATAACTATGAAATAGGATGGAAGACTGAATGTATTTTTCTATTATGAAGCTCCTTTGCATTAGGTTATTCTTCAGAACCATAGGGAAAAAAAAGTTTGTCTTATGTCTGAGACTTCCCTTATTCTCCAGAGAACTGAATGAGAGAGGAGAAGAAATAACAGAAAAATAAACCTCAACAAAACACCCCAAATGAACATGCTCTTTTCACTGCACTGAGATTCTCCCAGAGGTGAGAGCAAAACAAGGTCTTTGGAATTTTGGATGTATTGACAAGTTGTTGTCAGACTACACACACATTCATTACGCCACACTTGGATCCTTTAGTGCACACTTTACTTGGCTAGTAATGTTTTCAAAATACATGGACCTCTGAAATGATTGTATTGAAATTATCTTTCAGAGAGGCTAAAATGCTTCACTGCACCTAAAAATATGCAGTGGTAGCCCAGCAGTCTGAGGCAGAGTTGCCACAGGTATCAGAAATACCTGCAAAGGGAAGATATAAAGGATGAAATATGCATGAAATGCTAAACCCCATTCCTCTACTTAAATGACTACAAAAGGACCATGATTTATGGTAATTCATTGCAAGTTCTCCAGCACCATCACATCAGAGCACCTCTCAACCTGCATGTACTAACCTTAGAAATTTACCTAAGGTGAGGTCGTATTCCTGTTCTGCTGTAGTAACAATCAGTGTTGAACAGATGAAAACTCAGGAAAAAGAAAAAGCTAATTTCCTGACTGCCATTGTGTCACCTCCTTTCCAGATGAAGTCTTTTATTCATCTTGACCTCTGTGTCATGTTCAAGATCACCTTCAGATCAACATTTCCTATCATGTAGAATTCAATATGCCACTATAGGAGAATAAATGGATGTGAAGTGGATTGAAAAGAATAAAGCAAAGTACTCTTACAGAGACATAAATTATAACCTATAATTAAGGAGTAGATGATTTCAGAAAGTTGTAAATAAATTACTAGATTATTTATGGGATTTATTGCACTTTCCAAAATCTAAGGTTAATGTAGTTTATGTAACCAAATAGATGCCCGGAAATTCTCACTTTATCACAAAACTCAGTCAAAAATGCAAGAAAACTCAGAAGGTCACCCTGCAAAAAATGCAGCTAAACATTAGCAGCACCTCCTTTGAAGTTGCTTACTCTAAGGGCAAAATCTGGCATTAAAAAACTCACTTTCTTGATGCAATTTTGAAATCTGGTGCTAGCAGTAAAACAATCTATGTTTTCTGCCTTATGATTTGTTATATGAATATTCTACTCTATCCCAAGTGAGAAAAAAAAAGCACATCTCCTCCATGGGCAGTGGCAAGGAGCTCTCTGCTGCCTGGAAATCACACAGCAGCAGAATGTCACAGGAAAGAGTGGCATCTTCAGCTAACAGTGGTACTCATCCATAATAAATTACACCTGATGACCCATTTAAAGCATAATTAAGTGCAATACAGTTGCACTTACTGATCCACAGACCTATTGGATCTGTACACATCAAATCCTTATCTATCTGTAGACACAACCTTTTTTCAAGGAGCTTAGTCTAAATTATATCAAATACCACATTAAATGCTTAGACCATCTTTTTAGAGTGGTGTGCGCGCTCCTGGCTTCAGAAAAATATTCAGCTACACTTTATCCAGATTTATAAATGACGTGCCTGGGCAGCTATTCTCCTAATGGCTGTGTGCTAAGCAGACTTGCAAAGCCTGGCATGGCAAAAAAGGGATCCTTCAGATCCCACAGGCTACAAGAGGAAGATCTAGGAAAGTCTTGAGGTTTCACTACAACCTGAAAGGCCTCATGCTACAGTCACAGGGCTAGTGTTGGTCACACATCTCCAGTACAGAAGCAGTTACCAACCCTTGGCTGCAAATGATACAACAGGTTCACAGAGCTTGTCCACAGTTTTCTCCAAATAAGTCAACACTGTCAGGAAGCAGAGGAATATTGCTAGAGGCAGTTTATCTCCCTTCACTGTCACAGAAAGGGGGGAAGATAATATGCTGTGGTAATTTTAGAAACAATGATTCTATAATATTAAGGGAAAGAACATATCACACACGAAGATTTAATCCTTCAAAGAGGCAAGTTACAATTTTCTATTAATTTTGGACATCTTTATTGTAGAGTATTTTATGTGCAAATATGTATCTAGGACACAAAATAACAGAGAAAAAATAGTTTGTTAGTGGTACAGTAATGACTAACAGCTTCTAGAAATTCCTTTTCTTTTTTTGTATTTAAGCTGAACTAAATTTTTCGTATCTCAGGAAACTTCATTTCAAAGTGACATGCTTCATTATGTTCAAGGGATTTTGCAAAGACAAAGTCCAAATGTATAAAAATTTGATTAAATCTTAGATTCAGTGAGGATATATTATGCTATAGAATACTTCTGCACAAGAAAATCAACACTAAAATAGGGAACTTTTTGCTTATTCCATTAAATAGTGAGATTTATTTCCCTTAAAAGGTTTAATTACTTCCTCTTCACTGATCTGCTCCAGTGTATTTGCAGAAGCTGATGTCACCTGGACCTTTGTACAAATTTACTTTTCAGCTTAGTGAGGTTGTTCATTATAAATAGGTTAAAGCAAATTCTAAATAAGCTATTCGCTACCACTGCTAACACCAAGGATAAAGAAAAGAAGAGAGCAAGAAGGATACTAAGCAAAAAAAAAACCCACCAAACTTCACAATTCTGGTTTTCTTATTGAATACTGCCTGCAGCAGCTCAATTCAAATATTTAAATTATGTCAGCAATTAGACAAGCCTATTGTGCTTAAGATATTTCAGCTAGTCCTAAAAGTTTGAATAATTTTCAGTGGGGAACACTTATTTTGCTGAAATTCATGCTTTTTTTTGTGCAGTATGCAAGAGGCATGGTTTAAGAGCTGCTTACTCTGCCTCAGTACTGGGGAACTGAAGAGACTGCATTTCTCTCTGATTTTTGTGACCATTGCAGCATCGCTTGTTCACAATTTCTTTCCCAAAGACCTACTCACAAAAGTGAAAGCTGAAAAGCCATTCCCTATGCTGATATGTTTACCAGCACATTAAAGGCAGTAAAATCAGAAAAACTAAAAAAGCCAAGTGTCCCATGATTTTCCTGTGTGTGACTCTGTACCAGCCTTACAGATGTGCATGTCCCATGTCCCTGTGGCATCGCGCAGGTGAGCAGCTCCTGGCCAGTCCTCACTACAGAGTTCTCAGTGTGAAGACCTGCAGCACCTCCTCCTCAAGGGTTTCCACAGCCTGACACCCTGATAAGCCAAGTTCTTTTAACGTGGATGTGTGACACCAGTGCTCGTTGCAGCCCTGTGCATTTCCCTCGCTTCAGTAATAGCTACAGAAGGTGTCAAGATAATAAAAAGCCACTATATGTCCATTGTTAACTCCTGCTTTAATTAACATTTTTCTTTCCAGTCCCTTTGAGAAGATATTCTAGGCTTGCCTATTTTATAAAAGAAAGGTTCATTTTAGAATAGCTTAAAAGAGAAGAAAATGCCTATAATCCAACCCAGGAAAAACACTCACCAATTTTCTTCTTACTATATAACACAGTCTGAAAGACTTCTGCAAATGTTCACCAAAATTTGGATTCATTGCCTTATTAAATGAAGTAATGCTGAAAAAGGTGCACTTTTAATTTGCTCTCCCTGATGAATGCTCTTGGAAAAAATTCTAAAGAAATAGGTAAGTATTTTTCACAGAGTGAGGTACAGGCAAGGCTTGCCTATATTATCTATACCAATTGAGATGAAATTCAACAAACTTGGGTGGCATAAGTAAAAAAAAAATCTCATATTTTGCAAAACTAAATGAAGACACCAGAGCAGTGCCACTAAAAGCAACCAAGCCATGGAGTCATTTAAACGGCTTCCCCTAGATGGCTAGGTTAAGCTCTGTTAAAATTAATCCTTTTTCATGCTGGCAGGTGTAACAAAGAAAACCTTTTTGTATGGAGTGCAAAGAGGGTATTTTACCCTCTCAAAGGAAAGCTGCTTGATATTTCCATGGAGAAAACAGCACAAGTGATTAACAATTTAGATTTCCCATTCCTAAGCTTTGTTTATATAAATATATGGGGGATCATTTCTGAATCTGTAAGAGGATTTTCTACAGTCCAATGTAAAGAACTTAAAACTGCCATAAATGAGATGTTAAAAAAAAATAAACAGATTGCCTTGATAAATGCCAGTTATTGCAGACTGAGCTCCACTGTAGTAACACACAGAGCAGCTGACATTTAAAAGGAACCTGACTAGAATGCTAGCTCCCTAGGTAGAATTTTTTCTTCTCTAAAATAATCTCAAGTCTTTGTATGGTTCCCACAAGAAAGGATCTCTGTAGTGGGGCTCAGCCCTTCCCGACTCACAGTTATGACCTACTTCAGGACAGCCTTTTACGCACACACAAGTAGCAAATGAGCATCTTCTTGAGCTGGGTCCAACGATGGGCATGTCATTGCTGGGACCGAAGGGACTCCAGAGAGCAGGTCTTTGACATAAACACGGAGAGCAAAATGAGCTTCACTCTCCTCCACTTCCCTGCTGACTTTCATCCCTCTTCTCTGCAGGATTAATTCTCCCTCAGTTTTTCCCAACCAATATTTCCTATCCCCGACTTGATTTCTGTAAAGGAATGAATCCATTTTCATTGAGAAATTGTGCTGGGTTTTTTCCAAATGCAGAGACAGATGAAAATAGCAAGCAAATGTGGTTTCTATCTTCATGCTGCTTTCTTGCTCCCTGGGGCTTTCCCCTCAGCACAGAGAAGAAGATCAATATGCTTTGTCCTCAAGCCCTCAGCCTGTGGGAATTGCTTCACTGACCTGCTTCTTGCCTGCTCTTCACAGGTTTCTGCCACCAGTTTTTAAGAGCAGGACCCATCTCTGACTGTCAGAAGGGCTGCCCCCATTTACAGAGAGGCAGCCTTGGTGCTGCTTGATGGCTTGACTGCAAGCTGCTTTTTGGGGGGTATTTTTAACCTTTTTTTTTCTTTGTCTGAATAAACAAATCCCTCCACCCCCATAACTCCCTTTCTTTGTTGATTAGCAAATCTTGAACTGCCTCAGCTACTCCTGATAAGCACTGAACGTATCATGCATTTTAGTACAAAATTTACATAACTGGCCTCTCTCAGTTTCTGGCAAAGAATGCATAAAATCTATTTCCTACTTGATGATAAGTATGCTTGTTGATATAATGTCTCTCTGGCCCAAAGGAGGCAAAGAACAGGAAACAGAGCATTTAAAGAATAGTTGCAATACCCAGGTTCATGACTCAGAAAGGACCAACTCTCTGCTCAGAAAAACCCCAAACAAGTGCTATAGGATAACTGTGCACTAACCCTCTGCTCTCTTCCACAGTGAAAGCCACATATGAAAGTACCGGGAAGGACATGCCATCCTTCACTCCCATGTCCTTGCCATGACAAGTTGTCTGCAGCAGCCATGCAAGATGGGCAGGGTAACTTCACCAGCAGAAACAGATTAGCTTCTGATTTCTACCTCTACTGCTGACCAAAGATTTTCCACATCCTGATCTTCCTGACTGCAGAGGGATACATGCTGGGCATGGTCATAACTTCTGAAAACTGTGATGAAAGAAAATATTAAGTGACTCTGAACAGCCCCTGGGACTGTCCTCAGTGCACCTGAGAATGCTAGGACCATCATTGCCTAAACCCCACAAATACAGGTGGCCAAAATGTCTCTGTTCTATTCATATCTGTTGAATTCAGAACAAGTTTAAAACTTTGAATTAAATTTCTAAACTTTGGAAAGTTTACTCTTTACACAGAGATGAAGAACTAATAAAGCTGGAAGGAAACAATACATTTTTAAAGCTGACTGAGACACAGAACATCGGGTAAGGACTGTTCAAAATGCGCTCACTGCCACATCATTTTGACAGTACAGCAGTGTCTCAGCAGGTTGTAATGCAACTCCTTGGTATTTCTAAGTGCACTGGGCCTCTAGGATCACTCTCTGGGAAGAGACGTCAAGGTTGTTATTAGAAAGTTGTTTACATTTAATTAAAACGCTCAACTTATCTGAGCTTCCATAAGGTTAATAAACCCATCAAATTTCTAGAGGGATTATAGTCAGAACATATATGTTCCAGTAACTTTCCTCTGTTTCCACAAGATTTCTATAAAATATTTAAGTCCATCAAATATTGAACATGCACACTTAATCATCTAAACTTTTATTTTAGAATGAGGTTTTGGAGTTTGAGAAGTTATCTGTAAATACTTAAACTCGAAAGAAAACTTGGCAGAAGCACTCTTTAGCTAGAGGAGCTTGTGAAAATGTGATGACCTTTTATTCAGCCTGACTAGTTTACAGAGAAACTCTGCAGCCTTTGCAGGTTTAACCTCTTAATACTTTAAGGTTTTTGAATCCTGCACTTTTATTGCCTAGAGCTGTACTTGTTTGTGATCCTACACAATTTCTAGGTGATTTATTATCCTCTATTGCAGTAAGGACAGCAGTAATAGTTCTACATTTGTGGGCCATTTCCTCTGCTGTGGTCATTGTGGACCCACTACCCAGAGCCCATCTTGGTTCATTAGCATACATTTCTGAAATGCTGCCTGCTGGCAAGCAAAGCACATTGTCCAGGTGCATCCTTCCTCCTTACTCAAGGTGTGGAATGGAGATGCCCTGATCCTCCAGCTAAGAGCTGCTGTGAAAAGGACTCACAGGTAAATAAGCTGCAGCAGGGCTGGGAGCAGCCAGATGCCAAGTGGATCAGGTCCCCGGGGCATGGCTGGGAGTGCACTGCCTTCTTGGCCCCGAGACAACCTGTGCTATTTTCCACCAAGTAGCACTTGCTGATGATATCGGCAAGGCAAGGCCCACAGCCAACTCATGCATTATGTTGCTGATGTTACAGAATCAAATTTTATAGGAGAAGGCAGCTGGAAGAGGCCTCCAGAGAAATCTAGCTCACCTCTGTCCAAAAACAAGATCAGCAATGCTTGCGTCATTTTGACAGATGCTCACCCAACTTGTTTGCAAAGTCTTCCACTACCAAAGGCTCCCTAATCTTCCCAGCAAGTCTTGACTATTCCTACCATTATAAAGTCAGAGTTTTTCTAATGACTAACCTCTCTTTATAATCTGATTGTATTACTTTGTCTTATGGAAGATAAACAGTTTATTTGCTCCCTTTTGTGTATTTAAAGATTACTTTGCCTTCCCTCAATCCTGTCTTCCACAGACAAAACTTTCATTCATTCTTCTCTTCCATACTGAGGTTTCTGTATCTGTGACCATTCACCCTGATGTCCTCTGGTACTTCCAATCTCCAGCCACAGTTTTCCAGTCAAAGTGGCACCCTGTTCACAGTGGTTTCATCAAAACTTAATTATTTATTTATAAGAAAACACTGTCAAGCAGCATGAAACCCACAAGTCAACAGACACAATTAATATAATTTCCTCCTGTTAAAAAGGTGTATCGTTCTGTTACAGAAGGAAGTGGGACATATTTGATATTATTTGCTATTGATAAGTCTGTCACCTTTGCTTGCTTCCATTATCTCTTTAATTTCTTGTTGCAGTGTTTTCTGAAGAAATTAAGCTACGCTGTCTCAATTATTTTTCCTTCTTTAAATGTATACACTAGGTTTCCTTTTTCCAGCCGTCTATTACTCTCCTCCCCATCTGTAAATTACCAAAATTATCCATAAGCAGTCCCTTTTTAAGTGTCCTCCAGATTTTATTTATTGAAAGATGAGGTCTTGCCCTTGTGTCCCTGGATTACTTATGGCAACACAGACCAAGTTGGCACTTTTAGAGAAGATGTGGCTTTCTGCCAGAGAGCAGTAAGCACTGTAATCTTTGCAACTTCATCTGCTAATAACTTGCCTCTGTTATGTAACAGAGCTGCACTTGTTGGCCATCTTCTTACTGTTCTGGTCATCTGAGGTCCATTAGGTCACTGTTACTGTTCATCATGGAAAGCCTTCCATTTTTTAATCTTTGCAGGTAATGGTTTTTTCCTTTACTTTGTGTTTCAAAACTGCTCCCCTGTATTTTCTATACTTGCCATCTGGGCCTGATGGCAAGTTTACCTTAGATGCAGAAGTTGCCCAAAAAGCCTCCTTACAAATCCAAAAATCTCAAATAAATGAAATCAAATTAAATTTGTCCCCCCCCACCTTTTTTTTTCTTTTGAATATCTTAATAATTGTGGCACTTGGATTGAAAAATATGGGATTAGATTTGGTTGTTAGGATTCATATATTAAAACCAGAATCTTCTGAAAGAGAAACTGTATTTCTGCTCCTGCCAAGCAGTGGCGATATAAACTGAGTTAAACCAGGTGTATATCAGCTGCATCTGGCCACTTCACACGTGTTTCAGTGCTTTCTGAGATATATAGAAATCCAGCAAAACAAGAAATAGCATGTCTCATTGGCTTTCCACATGGAACATGGGACTTGCCTTACCACACAGGACAGCCAGTAGCATAGAAGCCACAGTCCTGCAGAGCCTGCCTGTTTCTACAGCAATCCTGGTAGGGCAACACTGGGGGCGTGGACCCTCCTGTTCTGTGGGCCACACAACAGGTACAGGTTGGAGACTGTTGGGGGTCAGAGACCTCTCAGCTGGAATTCCCTTTACCCTACATTTTGGGGTATCAAAAAACCTCTGTTAACACTTGCTGAAAATATCTCCTGCGTAAGTCTTCTAAGTCTCTGAAATTTTATCTTTAAGTTTCCTTCTTTGCATGCTCAAAGTAGATGTTACAGGCATTTTTTTTCCCTTCTGAGTATATTTTCAGGCCACACTGAAGGATAAACCTATCATGTTTCTGACCCACTAGAAAAGCTGCTTTAGTGTTGCAGGAAATGTAATCTGTATGACCGACATGAAAGTGTTATAAGATGTGAGCTGCAGAGATTTTGGAAGGTTGTGTCTGAGCCACAACATCCATTCTTCATTGCTAGGCTTTGCAAGCTAATATCCTCTTAGCCTAATTTAAAATCATTAATTAAAACTGAGTTGAAACTGATGTGTAATGTAATAAGGACAAGAGGTCCCATGCCAAAAAAGAAAAGGAAGTTTTAAGAGATGTCCATGTATTTATATTTGCTCTGCTTTTCTTGAATCAGATTTTAGTGTACAACATGACCCTAATTTAGTAAAGTCCTCAGATTCATGAAGTTTACACACACATTTTGATGAAAAATTAGTAATTACTATGATGAAATTAGGAACCAGGCAGGCGGCTAGCAGATTTTTTTGAGGAAATTATAAACACAATCCCTCTATTTCTTGGTCCTTCAAGGCACTGGGTATATCACATCAACGCAGTAAGGAAAATCTGTTGAAATCAGTTGGAAATCCTGACTAGCACAATATGAGCTGTTGCTGCAGTGTAAGAAGTTCTTCATCTCAGCAAGTGATATGCTACAACAGGTTTTGTGAAGCGAATTCATTTTCTCTCCCGTGCGTGCTGGGGTGGAGGCGGGGAGGAGGATGGGAAGCGGGAAGTAGAAAAGATGGTAGAATGGCGGAGTAAAGAAGTTAGCTTTTTTTTATTATTAAATCTTTGCTAGTTTCCAGTGGGTGTAAAAAATAGTTAAATTCTGTAATTAAATTATAATTCCAATCTTAAACAATAAAAAGAAATCCTGTAATAATCTATGTGCAGTGCCTGACAGCTGGGCCGTCTGATCCTTGCAGTCTGCTTACAAATTGGTATTAGTGGCACTAATAAAGCTGATTAATGTTGTGACTAGAGACCCACTAACCTGACACTGCCAGCTGGGCGCACAAAGGCTGTCAATCTACATGGCAGCTGTTAAACTATGAGTGCCGTAGCCTTTAATTTACATTTCAGCAACCTCCTCACTGTAATGCATTTTAATGGGCACGAATAAAAACCGCTGGTGACGTGCAGGAATTTCACAGGATATCGGTGTGTACACATTATATTAGTAAAATACCACTTATCAAAAGACGAGAGATAAAGCCAATTCTTTCCTCAGTTACTTTTCTTGAGACCTGTAGCAACTCTGTCATAAGCAATGCACTTACTACAAATTGCCACTGGTATAGCTGAGGGCATATTTGCAGCCAGTTTACCCATTCTGAAGAATTATGATAGCTCACTAATTTCCATTATACAGATAGCCAGGAAGATACTATCTGCATCTTAATGGCATTTTCCCACAACTGCTTTGCTTAGAAGTACTTTGGAGGGTCCCAGAACAAGTCCTGTCCATCACTCAGTGGTCTTTAGTAAATGACCCTTCTGACACTTTTTGGAGAGCCCATAGCTGGACTAGGAACCCAAGCAACTCATTCCCTTCACCATATTATGTTCTGGTGAAAGGATTGCTGCATTGCCTGTGCTCTAACAGTACTATGTGTAAACTATATGTAAACAGAGGTTTATAAGCTTTTAAGACTATCAATCCAGGACCTTCCATAAATATTCAGTCCAACTGGTCCACTTACTACTTAAATGCAAAGAATTTACGGTAATGATACATGAGTTGCTATATTAAAACAAAAAAGGGGAGATGAACAAGCGTTCCAAGGCTAGTCCATGGGAAATATGGTCTGCTTTCTTTGACCCTACTAAAAGCATAGTTCATTTTGGTAAATACTTTCTGGCTCTGCGAAGTATCGCATATATGCAGAAATTCTGGTCAGTATTTCCTCAAGGCAGATATCCTGGCAGAGTTTTTGTAGATTTTTTTAAAATATTATTTTTAATTCTTTAATGTTTGACTGTTTTGTTGCCAAAAGGCCCAAGAAATGTCGTTTCATTGTTCGATGGTGTTTTGCTGGCAGCATCAAAAAGCTAGAAATTTGTCAATTTTTTTTTGGAGGAGGGAGTTGTATAGGAAGTAAGTGGCAGAGGAGAATATGATGTAAAAAAAGAAAATAATACAATCCCAGAGTGTTTATGTTACTCATTCTAAAAAACATATATAAATCTGAGGACATCACAAATGCTCAAACATATATTAAAATCTGAAAGTGGCTATTTGCTATAAACTAAGTATGTTTATCTGAGAAATGCAATCTGTTGTTACCGAGTCTTTGCTATCAAGAATAGATTTCCTTCTCTCTCAGTCCCCAGAGTACAGGTGAGCACATATATATTTCTGAAAAAAAAAAATCAGAATTAAGCAACTTGTAAAAAAAACCCATGCTACAATTCATTGAGTGAGCTAAGATTTAGACCCAAGTAGATTAGCTCTTTTTCCTGGGGTGTTTTAATAACTTGACAAATCTTCTGTTCTCAATGAAGCACAGTATTATTTTTTTTAATGCAGCCTTTTGAGGACAGGGACAAAGAGCAGAGAATTAAGGACATGGTGAGAGTTGGGTTAACATTTGTCTGCATTGCCCAGGTCATGCATCTTGGTTTGCTGTTACTTCCGACTCACACAGTATCAAGTTCAAAGGCAAGTAAAGAGGCCATGAAAGGAACAGTGTTTGTACACTACTCTGAATACAAAAAGGAAGGTACCCTCTTGTCACATCACCAGTCAGCTCTTGTGTTTTTTGTCTTTTCTTCTGACATTTAACAGAAAACATTGTGGAGGGGGAACCTGATGACTTCCTAACCCTGGAATCTTGCTGATGTAAAAATACTTTCTTATCTAGTACAATATTAATAAAAACTGGGGAGAAAAGAGCTACCAGAAATGGTACTGTAGAGTCAGAAGAATAAGGGTAAGAAAGAAATTAAAATAAGGGTAGTAAGAAATTGTACCCAACTGGCAGGGTGAGCTTTATTAATATACAAGTTGCAGGGTATCGTAGCTTATTTGGGTTTCCATCACTGGGGAATCTACTGCTCCTCATGTTCTCAGGCATCATCTCTCAATGATTTTGGCCAAAATGTTGCAATACTGAGCTGCCCTCAGCTGCATCCCCACAGGGCTAACAGACCTCCCTCCACAAGCCAAAGAATCCTTTTGTCATGAGACTCTCATTAAAAGCAAGGCAGAGCTCTATGCTCTGGACAGATGTAAGGTGTGATGCGTTTGCAATACTGGTTTATTGTCACTGCTCAGTATCACCATTTCAACCCCAGGAATGATCAAACCTTTATATCAGTCCAACTCTGATTCCCAGGACAGTATCCTGTGGAAAAGCAGAGCAACTGTCTAAGTCCAAGAATCCCCTCTCCCTTTTCCTTCTGCAAACTAAAACAGGAGTAAGATGACAAATAGCATCCGTTGTAACTATCCCAGTGTCAGTAAGTCCCAGGATTTTTCACATCCACTGGGGAGGGGGAAGGGAGGACATACACAATAAAATCTGTTAACATAGCAGAAATGCAAGGCCAGAAGAAAATCCAATCCCAACATCTCAAACAGGATCTATTAGAAGTGGAGAGAACCATGAAATCACCTACTTATTTTTCTAACTTCCATCAGATAACAGGATTCAAAGGATTGTATAAATGCCAAGATAGATTAGATACAATAGATAGAACCAATTGTTTGTTCAGGCCATGCTACAAATATGCCAGTCAAATGCATGTGTAGTCTTTTAGGACTACATGCAGAGATGTAAATGTTTAACTTGAATAGATTGGGGCTGATGACATCCTTAGCCTGCAATCTCTACATGACATTTCCTTTCTTTTTTCCCTATTTCATAACATAAGTTAGAATTAGTAAGGAACAATCTCTCTCTGGATTTTTTTAGTACAGCAAGAACAAAAGTAAAGTTCTGCTTTTTAATACAAAACTAAATGTAGTAACTTTTCATCATCTCTAACAATTAATAGAAGCATTAACTATTGAAATGAATAGCTGCAAATTGGTCTAGAAAATTTCTTTAACAAGTGTCTTCTGCAGGTGAAAGGAAACTTCTAAGTGGGGACTGATTCTTGCAGTAGAAGTCAAAGCAGTGAACTTCACCTTATCAAATCAAACTGTGTTCTGCTTTTAATGGAAACATCTTGTCTTCACATACCCACTCAAAGGTTTCACTGAGAGAAGAGCTTACATACAATATTTCTCCTTCCCCAGTTTAATTTTCATGAGTTCCTACTGATAGGGGTCAAGTGAAATAACATTTCATAAGCAGAAGTTTATGACTAGGTTTTCTTGCCAGAACAGAATGGCATCTGTTCCCATGCATGTTTAATTTAAATATTTTTCATGAATGTGGGATGATGGTATAAATATTTGAAATCATCAATATAGTAGACTGCACTATAGCATGGAAAGGCTGCTGCACAGCTGCTGTTAAATTATAGATTTCTTATGCAATGAATACATTTAACTTGTCTTTTGAAGAATTAAAAAATTATGTCTTCTGTCTAAAATACTTTGTCAGATCTTTAAGAGATGTTCTTCATATGACCTACAGCTTACAGACAACTGAAAGCATAACTCTGTGACCCTATCATGAGTGACACTTACATAGCCTGAACTGATGGACCCAGGGCAAGAGCACACTGGGCATGGGCGAAGAGTGAGTTTCTTCTCTTTGCCATATTTAATCTCCCCTTCTTCCACCATGAACCTCTTCTCAGTAAAAATAACTCCCAGTTCCCATACCTTGGTCTGCAGTCTGATTCTCCAGTTTACATTCTAGAGAACACTCATCTCTCCCGTGCTGACTTGAAAGAAACACTATAAAATGAAACACCACTACAACAAAAAACTATTTTTGCCTTTGTCTCCATCCCAGGAACACAATGATCTGCCAGTTTACATCATCTGTTAAAATTCTGACAACCAAGTCTCAGAGGCAGATGAGGCTCTCCCTTAGGTACAAGTCACTTAAAACATCCTGGAGAAGTTTTTGTTAAAGGCAACCAAATCCAGGATGGGAAGGAAAGGGGGTACTGGAATGATTCATGGCGTTGTTTGTACTGATATCTGGAACCCAGGAAGATTTGTAGTGACACAAATATTGGAATTTTCACAACTTAACAGACAGAAAAATGACCATATTGTTATGGTCCAACTCACCAGCTTAAAAAAAAGAAAAAAATGACCTTATTTTTAAAACGTTTCTTGCAGAAAACTCTTCTCATTGTGGGGTATATTTACATGCTGCTACTGTGATCTAAATATTAATTTCTTGCAGAATAATATCTTTGGAGTCTTGGCATTACAAAGTCTGCTTTTAGACTTTTTAATTGTTAAAGGTAATTGCAAGTTATATAATTTTGCTGTGACATTCGTTTTGGTGATTATCTGTAAACATAAACCACATAACTGCCATAGCAATGAAGAAGGCAAGACATGTAGTGAAATATTATATGTGTGGTGGCATAAAGCTTTATTGGCATGAGCTAGGAATGGATGCATTACTCATGAATGGTGAAGCCAGCAGTAAATTAAGAAGGTGGCCCCAAGTGAGTATTAGTCACCTAAATACAACCATATGCCACCAGATTTTGCGTTACGTTTTCACAGAAATGTTATTTCTAAGATTTGCAGAGAATTCCTAAATGGACTCCAACTTCAAAGCCTCACAAACGAGGACCTAAGAACCAACATGTGTGCAGCCCACCTCACCCCTTCCAAACTTTAAATCATTAATGAACTCACCTATAAATCAAGATATTTATCGTAAATGGGGCTTTTTTACCAACCATTTCTGGGGAGTAGAAATAGCCTGCATTGAATGCCATGAAGTCACCCTGCTTGTTTCTCTTTGCATAGCTTAGATCACAAACCACTTCCCACCTACTGAGGGGAGGCTTGTGTGGCAGGAGCATCTAAAAAACAGTATGAAAACTGCTGATCTTGATACAGTGCATCATGCCTGCAAACTAAATGCTACATCTCTGACAAAGTTGCAGAATTCAGGGAGTAACTATGAATACTACCCATCTTGCAAAAGATAAGCTTGTAAGAGGCTGTTATGGCCCATATATAGCATAATATAGGAGTTGTCAGTTACTACCATTTGCTCAGAGCAGCTTCTGAGCCACAACAGCAATATAGAGCAAGCTCTATGTTGCCTTAATTACTGTTATTTTAACAGTAAGTCAATTTGCTGGGTACAGTGGGTCACATTTTGGTTGCTTGTGAGTGATCTGTAGAGCAAGCAAACACATAAGCACCATCAGGGCAAGAGCTGTACACGGGGGTTGTACAGAGCACAGCCAGAGGCACCGAGGACTGCACTGGGCACTCTGCTGTTGCTTTGGCTGCCGTCTGCCGTATCTCATGCTGCCATGGCTTAAGCCATGGCTCTGTGGGAATTTTCACATTCACTGACAGTTTCTACAGTCCTTTATGTGAAAAGGGGATTGCAATACAGGTCCTGAGCATGCAGCCACATGTCTCTGAGCTGTCTTGTGCCCAGAGGGCAGGAAGCTTGAAGTCAGTGTGAGGAAGCTTGAAACAACTGGGCAAAGCAGGTACTTAATGCACAATCACAGCCTGGGAGAGCCTAAGAAACAACATAATCTAAGAGCTGAGCAAGGTTTGTTGAATTTTACACTTCCTATGTGCAGATCTTATAAATTGTAAACTATTAATTACACCGATGTTTGGCTAATACACGCACACACAGTAAGAACTGTTTACAGACCAAAATAAAACAACAGATCACCTTCCAATAGGGTTATCTTTCCAACTAAAATAGAGGGGGATTGCAAGCCAGCTCTTCCTTTCCCTCTTCTTCATGGCTATTTCTATACATACTTCAACAATCCCAAACGAAACCATTCTCAAACACGGAGAAGAAAAAAAAAAAAAAAAAGGGAAAAGAAAGAAAGGATAGAGCCCTCAGAAAACTGGCAAAGAGCTATTTTGTAAGGAGGGAACCAACGAAAACATTGGCATAAGGCACAGTTGGAGGGTGTCAAATCCGATGTGGCAGCCCTTTCTTGTGCTGCTATGTGGAATTTGCTTCAAAAGATCAGCAAAATGAAACTCTTCATACCTGAACTAATACAGATCCATGTAAATTTGAGCTCTGATCTTACGGAGCCAGTCACATTGCTAGAGGCTCAAAAGGACTTGTCTTTGTTTGTTTTTGAAGTCTATGTGAAACCAGATTTCACATACTAATATCTTGATCCAAACAATAAAATAGAATCTTTTTCTGTTCTCCTCACCCTCTCAATAGAGCTTTCCTCAAGCAAGGTTTCATTTCTGTCTCCTTCCAAAGAAAGGCAAAAGAGATGAAAATAGTTTTCCTTTTGGTCAAATGTTTTCCTTCACGAAACACTCAGGAGTAAGATGGAGTGTGGTGTAGGGATAAATAATTAAATATTTAAGGTTTGCATTAAAGGTCTCTTGCTGTGTTGCAGAACTGCAAATTAAGCATTGCAAATAGTGGTAGCATCTGTATCACTGCAAACCAAAGCAGCAGAACTGCTTAAACATGCAAGACCACAGGTAATACGAATAACAAGTTAAAGGCTCAACTTCTTTCACATAGTTTATTGAAAATGAACCTATTTGTCTTTCAGAGGACACAGAAATTCATCCTGTATACAGGCTTCTAATTGTTTTGCCACATGTAATCTAAGGCAATAACCATTCTGGAAAGAGGACAAAAATTCCACCTGTTAACTCTTTCCTACCTGAGTCTCCAATGAAACATACTTAGGTAATGTTCCACTGATCAAATTAGTCAAATACATTGATTTCCTTAAATTTATTTAAGGTATTTAACTGGTTCCAGAATTAGGGTGCTTGTATATTTTCTGCTCACTGTTCACATGCAAATACAACTGGAACAAACTTGCAGTTTCATCATGACACTGGAAATCTCCAGTCAGCCAACGTATTTTGTAAGATTAACAAAATGAAAACCAAATTCCAAAGCTTTAAGTAATTATTCATCCAGACTTCAAATTATCTACATTTTTAAATTTTTTATTTCTTTTTGTTATGACCAAATAAACCAAAAGGTTTAGGAGGTTTGTTATCAATTTCAGCTGAATTTATGAATCAACTCCCATTCATAACAAAGCTGAATTAAACCATTTCTTTCTGTTATTGTGCTAACAGGATCAAAAGGACAGACCAAAAAGAGAAAACTATTCTGTTCAACACAATAGTTAAGGTTAAAGCATGTGTTTTTACAAACCTTACCAGCAGCAAAATCCACCTATAATTGCCTTGTAAAATAAACAGCTATGACCACAATTGAACTTTTGTTGCATTTAGGCAAGTAACAGTTTAAGAGCACTAAAATCTTTCTAAGGATGGCTATAAAATCAATTATCCTTAGATCACTTCTACTGTAAAGTTTGACTTGAGCAGACCTTTATATGCACCATACTGTTATCATCCTTATAAATCAGTGCTCACCCCATACACCAGGACTCGATAGGTGCTCAGCCCCATTATTGGAAAAGTTTCCAGCATGTTCAAAAATGCAGGATCTGAAGGTTTGTATGGCCCTAAAATGTTACATTCAGCATCCACAGTACTGGAAAGAGGCTAAAGATCAACAAATGGGGCAGAACCCAGCCAAGATATGAGTTGAGCCCTTGGTAAATCAGTTTCCCACCATGTGACTGTAGAGGTCATCAGACAGCATTCCCTGAAGTTCAGGCTGCCTCCTCTCAGGCACAGCTCTGCTGTGCTCAGGCAGACGCGCAGTCCACTTCTCCATGTCAGGCCTCAAGCCAAAATCTTGTGAAGTCAGCTGGAGAATTTCCATGTTCCATGAGTGATATTGGAAAAGACCCAGTTGAATGTAAGTAATGATGTTTTAAATATACAGTGCTACAGGAAGTGGAAAGATTAAGTATCTGTTCTAGTTCAGATTTGAGCTTTTTTGTTGTTCGGTTGGTTTTGGTTTGTCGGGATTTTTTTTCCTTCTCTTTATAGATCAATTTAAAGCCAGCAAGAAAAATTATCTATCACCATGTCTTATAGGATTGCCTTAATATATGCAAAAATCATCACCCTAAACAGCTCAGGTAGCATACTTGGGAATAACACTTGCCATTGTCTGGAGAAAACTGAAACTTGACATATTTATTTCAATTTCTTTTCCAACTACCAAACTTAATATTCTTAAAAGCTACTTTTATAATGTTCAAAATTCCTGGGAGAAACTTTGAGGTGTTCACAAAACCTACCTTATTAAGTACTTTGTAACAAGTGAGAACATGGCAATAATATGCAAGAACTATTCTTTAAAATTAAACAGAGTTTGAGGTCTTTTGGGATGACAAGCATTTTCTATTATAAAGCATCATGCAACACTGAACCACAGAAAATGTGGTGAGAAGGTTGTTTAAAGGATGACTCATGCCTTTACTCAAGCACACAAACTCCAGTGAGTTTTGGGGTTTTTTTTTAATCTTTTTGATTTTCTGATCCCTATGTAGCAAACATAAGCCTATTGATTATTAACTTGCTTTACTCCAGGATTTTAAACGCCCCTATGAGCAAGTCCACAGATTGCTGTGGATCATTGTGGTCTGCCACTGAATTTATGCCGTTCCCTTTCTAATCTGGCAAATTTGCATTTTGGCAATTATTTCTACATGTGTTGAGAGACTCAGGGCTAAAAATTCTAGATTTAAAAACAACAACAACAACAACAAAGGATTAGATTGAAAGGGAAAGCAAAATATTGTTATATTTCTGTTTTCTTATTAAGTTATATTTTGGCAATCCTTGAGGAAATTAAAGCTTTGGAAACATTCCATATGGCAACACATTTTCCAAGAGTGAAGAATTGCAGGGAATACAGAGACATCATTTCATGATTAACAGGCAATGATCTTATGGGTAGGAATGAGAAACAGAAGGAAAAATCTATAGATTAAGAACAAATAGAATAGAAATTGGAGTCAGCAGACAGCCTTCCCTGGAGTGACCATCTAGGCACTACGACCAATATAGTTCTTAAGAGCTTAGCGCATCCCTTAGCAAGGCTTCTCATCTCTTCTTGTCTCTGGTCATGGGATAGATTCAAGGTAACAAGAAGCACTGTTTCCCTCCCACATACAGAGCTTGGAAAATAGCCAACTGCTCCTTGATGCACAGGTTGTAATATTAAATAAATGCTCAGAAAACATGGTACACAACTCTCTCTCCCCTCCTTGTAATGTCATGGGGAGAAGTAGAAGATATAGTCACTGTAAGCTACATATTTTAGAGCTGAGCCCACATCTGATGGGATTTCAAAGACAGGTCATGGCATATGAACTCGTAGGCTATTACAGGAACCATAAGCAGGTTGTTACTCTTGTCATAAATTCTCCTTATGTCACAAGTGCCCATTATGCTTACACTACAATCGCTGATCCCAGAGAGACCAACTTTGTTAAAACCAAGTAACCACAGGCATAAAATTCACAAATCCCTCTGCAGCAAAGCAACCATTACAATGTACAATGTACAATTCCTAGAGAGCTGCCCATTTCTCATTCAGCATCAGACCTTGAGAAAAGGCCAGGAAGCAAAAATAACTTTATTAAGCACATTTTAAAAATACTTGTACTTAAGAGAGAAAATGCTTCTCACTCTCGATGAGGAGAGGAAGAAATAGAGTACATAACTGTTTTAAATTTATGGCCACATTAATTGAGCTCTTTGCTACCCTGGCCTGCTAATGCAAGATCTAGAAATCAATGTCTAACACGTCTGAGAAGGCTTGCACAGAAGCTAACAGCATCCATTGGTAGGAAACTTCATTTTTAGATATATAGCAAAGAACAATTTGAGTCTAGCAACTTGAGAATGGGGGAGGAAGGAGAGAAAACCCAAACAGAAATATGTGAATTTCCTATTGAAATGTTTTGGCTTGGGATTTTTCCAATGAAATTAACAGGCTTTCCAGGAAAGTAGCAGCTCTCTGAATTTTTTTCTTTTAGTTAAGAAAAGGAAAAATAAAATCTATCAAAGCTTTTGAAGAGACTTATTTTTTACCCATCAGCCCTAGAAAGATGTTTGCAGTTTTTTGCCAATGCTGATCTATTAGAAGCTGAAGAAGATTAATGAACTCATGTAGTTCAGTTACCCCCGTCACATTTCTTAAATGAATGGGGAAATAGAATTTGTGAAACACCACAGGGGAGAAAAATGCTAGTTATTGGAAAAAGAAAAAGAGGTTACTCTATCACACCTTAGGCAATCTAACATTTCACACTTGATTTTTAAGTAAGAGCCAAGAGTTTAGCTTCAGGAGCTTGCTCAAGACCCTTTTACCCTGTCAAGCTGGTTTTGCGCCACCAGACTTTCCTCATAAATGGAACCAGGCCAGAGTAAAATCTCAATAATAATAATCATAAAAAAAGTGTTCCACAAGCAGAACCTGTTTATCTGTTTTACAGCAAAACAAAGGTCAGCAAAGAACCTAGTTTATCCAGAGAAGTAGAACAATAACTGTAAAGAAACAGCCAGGATCTACTCTTCTATTGATAAATTTTGTGTTATTCTGCTTCAAGTGGAGATTAGATAACAGCAAGTCAGCTTCCACTTGCAAAAACTTCTGATATCCAAGGCTTTACCCTTATGGAACTCTTTCCTTCTACAATAGTTTAAGAAATAGTTCTATGTGCCCCTCATCAATGCTTTGATATTCCAAGATATACTGCCTGGCCAGTTGGGAATTGTGCAGAGCTGTCCCAGGACTCCAGCTCCCTTCTATTTCATAGCCAGAGATTAAGGGACTGGGCTGTCTGAGAGCCATCTAGGCTCAGTGCAATGGTTTCAGCCCCATTACTTGAGGGACACAATTGCCACAGACTTTTAATCATCCTGGGCCAAATCACAGTGTTGGGACACTTGCACATCACAGCCAGAATCAGATCTGTAGCACAACATTGAGAGTAGTGAGAGTAGCAGATGTGGGCTGCGTTTTTCACTTCTACCCTAAATTTCCCAAGATTTGGGTAAGTCACTTCATCTTTATACCTCAGAGACCTAGGTAAAGATTATACTTCCTTCTTCTGATTTCAGATTTATCTAGACAATGCAATTTTGAGTGCAGACTATCATGGGAAGTATTTGTGACGCATCTTCAGAGCTTCAGGACTTGTGTGGTACCACACAACTGGGCCTAAGTCAAACATTTCTGTCTAAAGGAATTTTGTCCCAGAAGGAACATTTTCTGAGGATGGCTTTAGCAGAGCTTTGGGCAGAGAGAGCAGAAGGTTCAATGCTCTCTTGTCATTGCATAACAAATGCGACCCAGCTTCAAGTCTTTGTTCTGATCTGCTCAGGTGGGCACCTGAACACCTGTGCAACATCTTACCCCTGCAATCTGTGAAAGAAACTGCTCTAGCCTCTTATGCAAGTCATCAGTTTCTTAAATGAAGTTTTCCTTTTGTGTTTTGAAAGGCTACAACCCTAAAGGTTCAAATTTTGCCAGGACTGTCTTCTAGGAGCTCTATGAAGAAGTTAAGTAGCTATTAGCCTTTCCTGTGCAATCCAGTGGATACATATGCAAATACAATGACTCTAGGCATGAATTTTTAACACCACTTGCAAAATATAAAAACTAAATGGAAGCAATGCACATAGCAATACTTGTGCAGTCACTGCACTGAACTTCTTACTAAAGGCACTCTGTAAACTTAATATGACATCCCTTGGTGCAGAGACAGACAGACACTGAAAATTTCACTTGGGACCACCTCCAACAGGCAACACTTTGTCTCAAGCAATCACTTCAACCCTAACACATTCCCCTCTGGTTTTCAATGTAATTTGGTTCAATCCTAAAGACCACCAGAAAGATTTTCACAGGTCTAATTGGCAGACACTTAATTCCCATTTATTTTAATAGGAGTTAGGTGTTTGCCATTTTTGTCTTTGAAAACTTCCCATCATCTCAGTTCTAGAAGGGAAACATTTTTTTCTAATCCTTTACAAAAATAATGAAGCAACAGTGACTGTACTCATTTCTCACACAAGCATGCACATAACGCAGGCTGAGGCCTCCAAGTGTAAAACAGATTTATACATGATGGTGCACAAAGAACAGCAGTAGGGATGGTCTAGTATGGAATGATTGCAAAAGCAAATGCTCCTGAAAGGGTGGGAAGCAGGCAGTATCTGTTTCAGCAACCAGATTCTGACACATGTCAGATATGGAAGCATGACATACCTATGGAGCAATTTGATGCTTCTTTTTTCCCATGCATCCTTTCCACTGAAGTATTTACATTTCCCACGTGTCTTGCTTATCTGAAGTAAATCACTCAATTGGGTATTTCTTTTGGGTTGAGTTAGTTACATGAAAGAGCACAACAACTTTGATCCAGTTCCTACAATAAACACAAACCTGTGTTTGAGACACAATTGCCAGCAAGCCCAACTCCATATGTGTGACACCATGTTGGCAGAAAACTTCCAAAAAAGAGCAACACATATTAGAGATTAGAGTCCATCTCTGAGCCAGCATCCCCCATTCACACTGCACAGGATGTTCACTGTGAAGGCATCCCACAGGTGGGTTTGCTCACAGGGCAATGTATTTATGGCCATTATGCAAATAGTGTGTGAAACATCCTTCCCT
The DNA here is from genome assembly GCA_013401135.1 of Cettia cetti. Lineage (NCBI taxonomy): Eukaryota > Metazoa > Chordata > Aves > Passeriformes > Sylviidae > Cettia > Cettia cetti. The sequence continues at coordinate 107,001 of VZUI01039770.1, forward strand.
TTCTTCAATTTAAACCAAATTCCATAAAATTAAATGAAGACATGTTTGCTTTCTCTGTCCACTAAAACTATTTTGCCTTGGAGGCCCTTAACATTGATGCTGATGAAAAGCTAGGGTGCTGACTTCTTGTCCCAAACTGCAGGCAGCAAATGTGCATGGCTGATGTTTAAGTGATAAGTGAGGTATATTTTTAAAAGGGAAGTGCAGCTGTCCCTCTCTGCCGCAAGGTATTTTTCAATTTATGTGGCAAATCCAATATAAAGGTTTATTGTACGGAAGGCAAAAGATCTTAATCAGGAATTAGCCTCTTCTAATGAGGAGAAATAAGCACCAAGGCTGCACGAATTATTTCTAAGAGATAAGAATGTAATTGCCTAATGTGACTAATAATCTGATAAGAGCCCGTTTTATCTGATTTAACCCACGGAACTGCTGCTAATGTACAGAATTTAAAGTAATCCCCAAGGAATTCCTCTTATCACAAATGGGATTGCAGAATGATAAAAAGATTCATTGTTACAGTATTTGCTCTGGACACTTCTGTTCAAAGGAAGCAGAGTTTCAACAGCTTGAAGTAATTGCAACATTTGCTCAAAGATGGGATCATTTCTACAATGCTTGAATTTTTGACGACAGAGTGCATATTCTTATTATGAGCAGACAGTAAATTATACAATCCTATTTCATTTGTAGCCTGGATATCATCTGAATACTATTACCAGGAAACAAACACATGTCCCAGTCACAGTGAAAATGTTTTCTAGTGTGAAAAGATTTTCTAATGTATTTTTGCATATTGACAGAAATTAATATAATTTGAAATCTATAGTAACACTAACACTGTTATTATCCAAATTCATGCTCCATTCTAATCCTACTGTATAATGACTTTAATCCTAATGGGCATAATCATTTCTGATGTAAAACTAGATACATGACAATCACAGAATTGAGTGATATTATTATACCAAAGAATAGCAGCTGTTGATTTGCCAATATTAACAAGTAGCAATCTTGTGATAACTCATTGTTCCAACAACTAATCAGAAGAGGAATGAAAATTTGGCATTTTGGTCCTGTAATTACATCTTTATGATGCTACAGTTGGTAATTTGCATGATTTTGACTGTTGCACTTCCCAGGAATTTTCTCTGTGTTCAGTACAAAGGCTCATGGATGGCTTTATGGACCAATCTTGTTATTGCCTGTGTACCTAACAGTACATTGCAAAATAGTGAGAAGCCAAAAAAAAAAAAAAAAAAAAAAAAAAAAAAAAAAAAAAAAAAAAAAAAAAAAAAAAAAAAAGTAAAAACACAGATTAAATAGGTAGGACATAAACCAATGGGAAACCTGAAAAAACAAAATAAAATTGAACTTGCTTACCTCATGGCTGTGTGCCCACACAATTATAAAGAAAGCAAAAACCAAACAACTCTCCTACCCCAAATCCATGGAGACTCCTCCTGTGTGTGTTTTCATGATCTTGAAGCGAGTGAAAGATGAGAGAAGGGAGAAGAGGAGTCTGTGAGGCGTCTGTCCATCCCATGGATAGGATAAAAACACTTGCTTTCTATTTCATAAATTAAATATGTATGTTTTTATATAGATATCTTTATACATCTGTGTATCTAGGTACACACACACACACATATATATATATATAAAATAGAGGTGCCCTTGGAAAGGGGTCTTTCATTTTTTCTCTTTATATAAGAATCTGAGAAAAAGGTTTTGAAAGGTACTTTTGAGCACAAACATCTTCACAAAGGAAAGCAGGGCAAAACTGGCCCCCCTCACCCCCAGAGCAGGTGCCTGTGGGAGGGGGCTGCATCACCGTCCCCATCACTTCCAGACATGTTTGCTTTCCTGCATAGGACCAGGACAGGAATAAGGCAGGTGGATTTACTCTCTGGGTCCATGGCAGCTTCACCCTTAGTTCATATTTCTCTGCTTTCTCTAAGCTTTGTACCCTTTTCTTCACTCAGCTGTAGATTTGAGCTGTTGCAGAGTTATCAGAGCAGTGCAAGTGCAGGAGGCAATGCAAGCAGCAAGACACCAACCGAAAATGCCAGAACTCCAGCAAAAGCTTGTTCACACACAATGCAAAAGTATGAACCCAACCGAGTCTCTCCCTCATAAAGAATGTAAATATCAAATATCAAAGGGTAACTTTCCATGATTCAGTACTATTATTGTTTGTATTCCTGGTGTCCTCAGAGATCCCAGCAAGCAGATCTTCCACTACAGTAAGCATTGTAACACAAAGTAATAAACAAGCCATTCCCTGAAAAGTTCTCATTTTAATTTAGATCTGTATACACTAAGTGGGTGTAAAAACTAGAGACAATGTTGAGGAACAATGATGGGAGAGATCAGAGCAATGTCTCTTTTGGGAGTGGGTTTTATGCTGCTTGGCCAAGAACCACAGGGCCCCAAACTTGGCAAATCCTCAAATATTACTGTAGTAGATAAGTCAGTTATGTATGTGCACAATTAGCTGATCTCCAATCATTTAAATTTAATCACATTACTAAGATAAGAAACACATGAACAATTTCTGTTACTGTTCTGCGTACCACCATAGAAAGAGTACACAAAATAAACCACATGAATGATCGGGCTGGGCAAGACACCACAACCTCACCCAAAGCTGCAATGCCCATGGCCACAGAGTACCTTCTCAACATCTGGCACAAGGCTGTCATAGCTGTTAAAGTGATAGCAAAGAAACCTTTCCATAGATGTACACTTGTGCACAGAGAAGCTACCCCAAAAACATCACAAGCACATGGAACATGAAAGGATATTTTCTTTAAACCAATCATATATGCAAGATTTCTTTTGTAGCCAGGATAAAGCAACTTCTGGACATTTCTTTGCTTTCCTACCGTCATCCCTTCAAAAGTTTATAGAACCCTTATGATTCAGTCAAAGAGCAGGCAAAGATAAGGCTACCATCATGTCAATCTGCAAAGATTGCCTGAATAAGACTAGCAGACCCTACCTATTGCAAGGGACTTAACAAGGACTTTATTTATTTATTTCATTCATTTAAGAACTCAGATCAACACCACTGGATCCACTTCCTGACAACTGCTAGAAAAGATGGCACTCTTATTTCTCATTCTCATCCCCCAAACTTGTCACGTGGTCCTCATGATGTATAATCAAGGAATGTCTGGAGACCTACAGGTACCTATGATATCGTTGAAAAGACGGTTGCAAAATTCAGAGAAACAACCTACAGCCTTACAAACAGCTGGGTTTTTACAGTGATTCATCCTCTATCTACCTCCCTGTGACAGCAAACTCCCAAGCATTTAGAAGGCAACACACAACCATCAGACTTCAAACCCAAATATATTAACAAATTTACATTTTAACTTCCCAAATTGTCTTTGTCTGACCCTAGGAAACCAGCACTGAAATGATTATGTAACCTCAACTTTTTCATATCCCACTACAAAGAACAGGTTCAAGGTAACTGCAGCAACCATAGATTGACACTAACACACAGGGTGAAAAGTTTTTGTTCTTTTCTTTGTTCCCTCCATAAATTCAGTAAGAACCATTCCTTTCTCGAAGTATATCTGGAATTATTCCCATAAAAATACAGTTTACAAAAATCTAGTTTCTAGAGGGTATCAGACCCATAATATCATAGCAGTTCTACAATCAGATCACCATAAGAAATGGCAGCCTACAAACTGCCATTAGTAAAAATCTCTAGACCTACATCATGGACTAAGAAATCATCCAGAATACATTTTAAAAAAGCAAACTAGACACCTAAACCCTGAGGCACCATCATACTTACAATGAGAAGAATTATCATGAGGCCCAATCTCATCAACCTCTACCCTGGTCTTTAATCACTAGGAATACTCTCTGGGCAACAGATCATCTCCCTGAATGAGCAGTGTTAATATTATTCTAACTCATTACAGTACAAAGTGAATACTCTATATACAGCTAATCCTACCCTACCCTAGAAGTCATTAAACAGTCATAGCCCATTTTCCCAGTAGTAAAAATAAACGCTCACAAGCAAGAGAAACACGAGTTCCAGCATCCTATACACATGCACCTCAGAATAGGGTATATCCGTCCCATAAAGCTGTGCAGCAGCTACAGGGGGGAGGACAGTCAACATACACTGCAAGAAGCTCGATAATGATCAGACACATCCAGTTACCAGCAGGGAAATGTCTGTCATAAAGCAATGGCTCCATCTAAAATTTCTCAATCCTGATTATCCAGGAAGGCCCACAATTACATGGAAATGAGGCAAGACAAGCTTGTAGTTAGAGGCAATGTCCCTTGTTAAACCAACTGGTACAGTTAGAGAGAACACAAGCTTTTGGGCATACGAGTCCTCTTCTATTTCTTGTCTGAAATAGAAGCAACAGACTTCAAAGCTAAAAACGAGTTGAGAACAGTTGCTTAGAGTGTAATTAAGACGAGTATTTATAAGACCATTTCTGAAATAAAAGGTAGTTAGCACCAGTGAAACAGAGAGGATGTTTGCAAAGAGAGGGGGGAAAAGAAAGGGAAAGGAGGAGAGAGATAGTAATGGTTTCTCCCTCAGCAGAAGAAAAGAAGCAGGTAGTTTATAGCCCATGAAATGTAGAATTAGGTTAATGAAGGAAGTTATAGCATGCCATAAATTAAGCGTATCTATTGAACCCATGGTTCTTGGTACCCAGTTATGTCAGGAGGTTTAGTTCCTATTTTCATCTTCAAAGAGTGTGTTGATTTACTGTGTATTTTGATTTAAAATGTTAGTTCTCACTCATTCAGAGAGCTGGACTGTAGCTACCAGTAGATTACGAGGTATGATGCCTGGGTCCATCACTGCTGCAGCACCATCCAAGCCCTGGGATGCCAGTATTAGCCAGAAAAAAATGATGCATTCAATACAAGAACTCATTCTATGGTATATCATGATTTTATACTTTGCTGTTCCACAGGTGCTGGCCTCCTCTGCCACAGATCACTGATACTGCATTTCCCTCAGCAATACTACAGCTCTGCTCCACAGGTGCTAACTATGCCTACAAGTTTTCTTATAGAGGAACATTAAATTAAATTAAAACGACCGTTTCCAAAGTGTTCTTTGGCAGAAGTTTTCTGTTTCTCTTTAAGACTGTCCTTTTTATTCTGCCAGCTATTTTCCCTGTTCTAATAAAAGATAGTGCCTATAAACCTTGCTATACAAAGCTAACACATACATATTTGCTAAAGCAATTTGGATAAAAGTACACCGTTCTACCTTCAGTTTCAGGGTGATTGATATAATATTTCACTAGGAAGTTTCTGAAGGCTAAAAATGGTTTGGTGAAAAAAATAATAAAACCAACAAAAACCATATCCCAAGAGAAAGTATTACCTAAGCTATACTTAATGTAAAAAGAGATTACATGCTATAGCATCTTTTGAATTCATCTGTATCTATATTAAGAAGTTATTACATTAGTATATGGATTTCTACATGCTGGCTGATGCAAGTTTTCATGAAAAAACTTCTTTAATAGAAAACTATCTTCTTAAAAGCTCTGATTCCAATTACCTGCTGATATTTGCAAAGAATGGGCAAATTTTAAAGGCATTTAAAAAAAAAATCCTTTCAGCAGTGGGTAATAAAAGTAGAACCCCTAAAATCCAAGAGTAAATTTAGAGCTGTCATAAATTAAATATGTATTTGTGATATATGTTAATAATCTCTCTGGAAACAATCAGAATTCCATTGATATATGCCATGGTTCGTAGTTCAGCTATAAACAAATACATTCTGTTTATATTTACAATTTTAACTTTGTGATAAGCCAAGAAGAGATTTTCCCAATACGCATAAAAATCGTAACAGTGCATCATTATCTGAGTTATTAATGCATCAACATAGGAAAAAAAGGCATAAAGCAAACAAATATTGAGAAAAAACCCTTCTTTAATTTCAGCAGAAAGCACAGGAGTTAACAATGTAAATTAGACAAAGTTCTTCACAGCACAGGCACACTACACTTGCTTACAGTAGCCTGTACTAGATGCAAAAGAAAGTGCTCAGCTCTTAGGAATAATTTCTTCATGAGTAAGTTATAACTCCTTTTTTCCCCCAAAGCTTTTGAAAAATTAGCAACCATCACTAACTCAAGCCACTGATTTGTCTTCCTCTGCTGAAAATTGACACCCACTGAAGTCATATTGCTTCTAGAATAAACTCCACTCATTCACTGAGACAAAAAAAGTTAAAAAAAAAAAAAGGAAACCAGCAGCATTTCTGTGATTTTCTAATTGCCTGTGCTTTTGTAATATTGTCATAAATCCTTCACTCATTCCTAGGAGAGATCAGTAACAGATTTTACAGTGGGAAGAGCACAAAACACAATATTTAAGAAGGATATGCGAGAGATTAAGTTTTGACGGGTTTTAGAGTATCTCTCCTCTGTGAAAGTGCAGGACTAAGGAGCAGCAGGGAATGCAGAGTTAGAAAGTTTGTCTATTTACTCTACCCTTCCAATGTAGTTAGCTTTTTCCTGGATAAAACTAGAGAAAAGTTCTCAGAAGACTACTGCACATGAATAGAATTAGATACATATATATTTAATTGAGCTTTCGTGTTGCTTAAATACAAATGTCTTAGCAAGAGTAACAGGGAAGCTCAGAAATCATGTAGGATTTATTATCATCATTATTATTATTTCACTCATTAAGGATGGTTTATTAGAGTGGACTGGATAAGTCAGACCCGCATGTTAATTACACATTAAAAAAAAACCACAAGAGACCACATTACATAATGTAGCAATAATCCAGACAGGACTGACGGGTAGACGGAATCTGGATTGCAACATAAGTACCAGCTTTTAAATGCTATAGCAGCTTAGAAAGACATTATCCCTATATAATGTTATTAATGTGCGAATCCTTTGACTATGGTAGGTAATTGTCCCCCATAATTAAACCCCAGCATCAGTAGGTGAGATATAATGAGTGTTTATCATTTGTATTCTTTCTAGCTTTTATTTATTTATTTTTAAGCACAGACGGTCATCATGTCACCTGAGGATTATCTCATGGTGGTTGAATGCATTAACTAACAAGTGTACATTATTTCACACTCAAACAATAAGGTCTCTATAGCACTTGCTTGGGAGAGGTGGAAAAACACTCACATTGATTGGAAAGCAGTGACATATCCCATTCAATTCTCAAGATGAAAGGTTTTTCCCAAAGGTATTTAGCCTGACAATTGAAGTTAATATTTCACCATTGATTAAATAAATGTTTCTGTGCTTGGATTCGATAGCTTCAAAAAAAACCCCCAAACTACTGCACTTATCACCTGTGTCAGGAATACAGATTCTTCATTTTATAGCTCTGGAGGAATCTGAACACAAAGTCAAAAGACCATCACATATTTCATTTGAGATTCTGTCTGGCATCACATATAAAGCCATAGGATGAAAATGGCCCTCATGAAATAACCAAGATGCACCCTACGCTTCAGCACCTCAGAGATCTTCCCACCCCAAAACTGATAGCAAATCAAATAATCGGGAAAAAATTTTATTTGGATTCTCATATGCTAAAGAAATCACATGTCTGAACAGCCATTGCAGCTGTCTTCAAAAAAGTATATTTGCTGGGTTTTCATCTCAGCTGCTTGAGAATTTGAAAAAATTTGGTAATTATTTATAATCAAAATATTTACAGTTTATATTTGTGTAAATCCTAAAAAACAACACACACACTTTAAACCAATTCTCAGAATGGCCTAGACTCATCCTAGCAAACTTTTATTAAATGTTTGTTAAATAGTCAAGCTGGGAGCTTTGTCAGCCGGAGCGTGTGCTTTGTCACAGCACCAACAGATTCCAAAAAACAGAGAGAGAGGGAAGAAATATAGATATATTCCTTTCACTGTATTTGAATAGCAGCTCTGCAGATCAGTAATCTGCAATTCACTGAGTTAAACACTGCAGAAAACATACACAGAGAGAGACCCTGAACTAAGCATTGTACAACTTAAGGCTCCAATTCTACAAATGCTTAAATTTTTTGCTCATAAGAACAATTCCAGTTCCTTACTAGAACTACATCACTGCAGTAAAGCACATGTGACTATTTTATGTGATTAAGTGCTAAAAAACTGAGCATGATGATTGAGACTTAACTGTATTAGCAAAATATACTCTTAAATTAAGAACTGTAATATAATGTAGGCAAAATAAAAGTCTCCAGAAAAAAAAAAATACAGAAGTGCTTTTCCTTCACTTTTTTTTTTCTACTTGTTTACTTTGCAGTAATAAGAAAACTGAAATGCACAAAGTTTCCATGAAGTTTTCCTCCAGATACCAGTTGAAGCCTCTGCTCTGGAACATTTAACATACGTAGAGCTTCTCCCACAGCTGATGCAAACAGAATGGGGAGCTGATCAGGTCTCTTGTGTTCCTAACTTCAAGGTTATTCATTGCTGCTGAGGCTGTGTGGTCATTCCTATTTTCCCAATTAATTTTCATTCAGCTAAGATCTGTGCTAAGTTACATGCAGACTCACCAGAAAGGGATTTTTTATAATTTTGTGGATTTCATGTCTTCTGCACATTTTTAAGTAGTTCCAGCATGCACTGGCTGAAAACTAAACTCCAATATCTTGGAAGACTTCCCTAGTATACCAAGCAAAAGTTGGTATCTTTGTGTAGGTTACCAATTGAGATCTACAAACCAAAAATAGCCCAGCAAGTAGGTAAGACTTCTGAGCCAACTGCAATATAGCACTAAAGTTGCCAGAAGCCAAATGAAACAATAATTAGATTTGAAAAGAATTTCAATCAAGTCTGTGCGTAATTTACCACAGGTCAAGATATTTCAACATTCCCCTTGAAAGGACCAGGAAGTAGCTGGTGGGAAGATGAATGCGCAGCCCTTACCTTTTAACAATGATCAGGGTCACATGGCTAATTAAAATACCTTTGTTTACATCGGGTAAGAGTCCTGCTGTTAGACCATCTGCACCTGCAGTCTGTTCCATCAAAACCCCTTCCACAAATTGCATGCTCCTAATAGGTATTGCTGTGCCAATGACAATTACCTAATTAGACATTAGAATGTCAATGCCGATTTTAAAATCCATGTTAATTATTTTACTGTTTGACAGAATATTTCCCAATGAGGGAAGGAGTCTGGATAGCATAATTATGTCACGAGGAACACTTCTGTATATGATTAAAAGGTTTGGCTAGCTCTGATTGGAAAGGCTCCAGTTATTTATGTATTTAACAAAGTTGCAATCAGCACATACAGTTTTCAGCCATTCTGAACCCTGCTTATTCACTTGCCTGCTATGGCACAGCATATAATGAAGCTTGTGATTAGGTTCCTCTTCCATAAAGTTTGCCTTTGAGTAAGGTGAGTTTGGAAACAGAGGAGAAACGTGTCTAGAAGGCAGATGATGTGATGGGTCCCTTATCTGGTTACAGTTTGAAGGCGTAATGTGGCTTCTGGGTGTGTGACTGATTTTGCATCTTCAGCCATACAAGAGTAAATACCTCTGCACCTAATGCTGAGCATTTCTGGGAAAAATTGCTGCATTTACTGGCCACAAGTTGGTCCTTATACTTGGCACCACTACAGAGGTTTTGAAATATCAGCAACATTTTCCCAGGCTGCAAGACTTTGGCATTTAAAACAAAACTGATTAAACCATAACCACGATAATAAAAAAATATGCATTTAGAATTTTAAAGTGTTCGATTCAGCTTTCACTGGCTGCAAGTGAAAAATCTTAAAATAAAGCACAACCAAAGAATCTAACTGCTGTCAGCTCATCACACAGGACACAAATTCAGTAAATAAAAGGAAACACTGCAAAAGAAAAGCATCCCCCACAAGAGGGGAAATGCTTACAAGGCTTTTGAAACAAACTTAGTCATTTTTCTCTTTATTTGTCTCACACAAAAAAAACTACTGCAAAGAATCCTGGCTAAAGCTGTGACACAAGCAATCACATTACATAGCTTATAACTTCAAGGTATGTGATTTCTAGTTGAGAAGCTGCAGTCAGAAAAAGAATCTATATTTTTCTTATAAAAATGCTGTGCTGATAGTAAGAAAGACAAATGGTTTATAGTTAATGTTATAATTTTCACAGACGAGTTAACATTAAAATAACACTAATCACTCAGCTGAACCCGAGTATCTGTACAGCTACATGCAGTGTTCACAGAGCTCTTGCCTCAGTGTGGGGATTTAGTGGCATATCCAACATATAACAGTCTCACTTAAATTCATATCCATAGACTACTACTGACCAGCATAAATATCAAGTTACACTGTATAATACATATCTATGTAACATTCAAAACCATAGTCATGCCTCTGGTTTAAAAAACAAAAAATTCTAATCTGAACCTCTTGTGAGCACAAAGAGTTAGAAGTCACAGGTCAACTGTCAGTAATGGAAAATTTGACCAACCAGTTGCCAAACGTTTCAAATCCGTCTTTAAATCTTCCCCCAAATCCCTTCTCAAGACTTATTTCTGCTACAGACACTGTAGAAAATTAGCTGGTTGATGAGCAGGTTTAAGGATAAATCAGGATGTCTGATCTTTGCTTGAGTAGTGTGTAACACAAAAACATCCACATGTAAGAACTGCACTGAATGCTTCTGTCTCTCCTCTATCGTGCTTGCAGCAGCAGCTTTCTTAGCATACATATCTTAGATTTCTGAGAGTCTGTCTGCAAGCACTTTATAATGACTAATGAAATGGGGCTGTAATTCTCATTTTGCAAATCATTCTGATACACTAAACAAATACCAAATAATACCTCTGACAGAGAGTGCCTCTGACAGAGAGTATTGTGGCCTGAAGGTCTTTTTCTATATTTATATTTAAATGTGATTGTTTTATGTTCTGAATGCTCCTGGGTGCATTTACAGCTCTCTTTAATGACTTAAATTTGAGGATTACATGTCTCAGTGCTACTCACCATTGCAGTAATTGGAATTCTGTAGCTGTCCCATGCAACACACACTGAACTGCTTAGCTGTGAGTTTTGGGAAAGTTTCAGCTCCAGCAGAGCAGTAGCCAAAAAGACACATCCTTTAATGCCTGAAGAAGACAGAACAGAAACACACTAGAGGTTTATACTAGGTTTACATCTTACATTTTACCAGGCACTATATCTTCAGAACATATAAGCTAGCATTAGTGTATCATAAAGACTTAGATAGCAAGTCACCAAGAGTAAACACACTAGAGAAGTTAAGGGATAAAATCCTGACCCCATGTCAATTGGTGGCAAAACTCCAATTGACTTTCTGAGGACTAAGATTTCACTCACAAGTTCCCCCTTAAAGCCACTTTGGTTTTGCTCTGTATCTCACATATTTCCCAGTGCTCACTGACCAAGCACAATCAAGCCTTTCTAAAAATCACAGCTAACCAGAAGGACAAACACAAGTTTGGGATGTAATGCTCAGCTGGGGTAAGAGAGTTAACTCTCAAAGAAATTAATCTTAGTCTTCCAGCTGGAGATGAGGCCCAAAATAGGCAGACTTCACATGGAAATTTAATTTCAAACAGCTATTTCAGGGCCATATTTTCCAGGTGGGGCATATGTTATGGATTTAACTATCAGCTGAGTATCTTAAGGCTTGTTGTAAACACTCAGACACTATTTTAAGACTATATATGATATGCAATGACTTAACTATATAGTTAGGCATTTAACAAATGAATTTGAAAACACTGCTAGTTTTAAATTATTTATGTTAAGCTCTTTGCAAGATGCAGAAGACATTCCTTACCATTAAAAGGTTTAAGATTTCTTTTTTCTTCAAATTCCATTACTCTTAAGGGAAGTATCAGACACATTTGAAAAAAACCCTCCACTTTAGAATAATATGCATCTATCATAGTATATCAGAAATACAGTGAAAGTATGTATTTATCCATATAGAGCATGATTTCAGAAGCTTTCTCTATCAGAGTAATTTTCTTTCTACTAACACATAGGCACAAGGCATAAAACTTCCATTGACTTCGAAGACCTCAGAGTTAGGTCAACATTGAGCACCTTTGAAAATTGCAAGCTTAAGTTAACTTTAAACTCTAAATTTAAGTATACTCAGTCACAATTTTCATTGTTCTCACTGGAATCATTTCAGGAATATGTAAGTCTGTTAATAAATTCCTCATTCCTTTAAGAATAGCATACCCCAGACTAGCTTTAAATAACTCATCCCTCTAAGAATGACATATCCCATCCATCTCTATATATTTCCCTAGACTCAACAGTTTCGACAACTGCTTGGAAAGAATTTATTTCCTTCAAAATCTGTAGTCCCATTGTGTGTTGTATTAGCCGGAAATGGGACACGGACCTGGATCTGCTGCAGGAAAGCATCTCCTGATGGATATGATTTTACTGAATGTCATATAAACCCCTGAAAGATTCTTGGTCTAGGGGTTCTTTTCTGACAGGTAATATTCCAGCAAAGCATGATCTTCTCTCCAATGGCCATAAATGATCTCCAAGTGAATGCTGCTGCATTTTTTGTGTTCAAGATTAATTCAAGTTTTTCAGAAAAGTAATTGTCATTTATCAAGGTAGCATCTACACACTCAGGTCAGAGCTGGGGCCCCAGTCTGATAGGTGTGTTCATACACATAATGAAAACACATTTCCTGTTTCAAGAAGTTCATCATTTGCGTGCAGTCAAATGTAATGAAAAATAGGTACTAAAGCATTTTTCATGGATTTGAGACACTTTTGATATACTAAGGATTCCACTTAGCAGCAGATCCCATGTCCACCTGGAAACTCCAGCAGTTTCCTTGTCCAGGCTTTACTGGCTACACTTCATTTCTCCCAAGCACTGAGTCTTAACGTAAAGATAGAAAAAATTTATGAAGGGGAAACGGAGCAGGCCATTACTTTCCAAACAAGTTACTGCCCTTCACCACAGCAATTCATGTCATAAACCTTTGCTTCAGTTTCCTGAAGCAGTGCAATATCCTACAAACAAGTGCTTCTTTGAGATCTCTTTCATCATTCGTTGTTTAGCATCAGAGGTTAGTGAGGCATTGAGGTGTGAAAGCACAGAGCTCTTTTCAGCTGCAAGGAGCTTTTGAGAGGAGATACTTTACCACCCAAAAATCTGTTGTCCTCTTATCTAGTCCTGTTGTGCCCCTTCTCTGCAGTCCCCATACCAGCAGTCAGGGATGCAGCTCTCACTAGTCTGGACCTTCAGGCCAACATTCCACTGCAGAGTCTTCAGCCTCCTCCCCCCAAAAAGGCTCTACTGCCCTGACATTAATAATTTTAGACACATCACAGCCACATGCCCTGTTGGTCATCCTGTTCCCTCCCCAGGCAGCACTGTCACTGGGCTGCAGGAGCAATGCTATAGTGTGGAGGACCACTGAAATCTCTCTGTAGGAGAAAGGATCCCTTTCCCCTTGCTTTCAGGGGTAGGTGCCAGCTGCACCGCCTCTCTCTTCAAGGCTGGCATTTTGAATAGTGTGTGTCTTCACTAACCCAGTTGCACTTGGCAAACTGCAGTTCTTCGGGCACACAGCAAAGAAAACAATGTTTTATTATGCTCTACCTACAGCTAATGACATCAGAGGGTCAGGCAAACAAAGTCCTCTCCTTGCCCTTGCATTCCTTTCTCCAGTTTCAGTAAATGACAGCATAGAGGCTGTCTTTCCCCCCTACACCCCCTTTAAGTGATGTTCAGCCTACATGGCTTCATACCTGTATGAAAAGGTTTTCCAAAGGCCTGCTACAGATCTACAGCTCTGCCACAGGCATCCCTGGAAAGTTATTTATTCTTCTTCCATAGAAAATGGTAGTACTCTGTAACTTCCTTTCTCTCACTCCTTGTCATTTGCCTAGTCTATATATGCAAAATCTTTGGTCATACATCAACTAGCAAATGAAAGCATGATGTGATCAGAGCCTCTCTTATAATTTATATCACTCTAAGTATCCATAGGTGGATAAAACAGATGGGAAAGAACTGTGAGAAGACTGTGATTAGCATAATTGCTAGTGATCACATCAGACAATCTGCGTAACCACAGTCAAGCATTTTTATAAGTATTGCTAGGGAGATTAATAAGAAAATCAGTGCTGGGAGAGCCACTAAAGAAGAGGCTATATTTTTATGGGGATTATTTTAGGGCTCCATACAGGACGGATATGTAACAAAATTCTCAAGGCTATTTGTTTGAAAGATCTTTGTATAAGAGAAGAAGCAAGTCCAAACACCTTCATTGTTCACTCACATTTTACTGTGGCCTGTGACCACTTTACAGGTAGTCACTTCCAGCATTTTCCTGTATAAGTATCCAGTCCAGACCCAAAGACACACAGCAAGGAAAGTTGGAGAAAATGGGAAAGAGAAGTTCTATAAATGACACTGCAATATTGATTAGGGGGCTTTCCTTCAAGGAAAAAAGAAAGAAAAGAAAAGAAGAAAAAAAGAGAAGAGAGAAGAGAAGAGAAGAGAAGAGAAGAGAAGAGAAGAGAAGAGAAGAGAAGAGAAGAGAAGAGAAGA